>WYDF02109111.1:0-10432 GCA_009867245.2 Adranes taylori
TTCCTCCGATCCTTGATTTTCCACTTTTGGTATTCTTATGTTTTTGATCTGCGTCTGTTGGTCACTGTACAACGTTGTATAAAAGTTTTCAACAATATTTAGGATTTCTGTTTTGTTTGATATTATTTGGTCATTTGAGTTTTGTAGCTTTGAGCAACGTACTATAGGTAGGGGAAAATTAGAGAAGGGTACTGACAGAAATTTTGGACGGAAGCTATGAGAAAACTAATAAAACCCTGTGCAGAGAACTTGGAGAGGTCAGTTGAAAGTAAATTTAAAAATTTTAAGATAAAGGGGGAACCTCTGCATGACGGAATAAGAAAATAAAAACAAAGTAAATAAAATAAAATAATAAGTGATTAATTAATAAATTTTAATTGTAAGTTTAAGTTTAAGAAACGTACCAAGTAGTTTAGAATTTATTAGTTACATTTGCAGTTAGTTGATTGAGTTTATTATTTCAATGATTACCAGTAAATTATGTCTACTCTTATATGGAAGGTCATAATTTTAGCCTACGTAACGATCATAGGAAAATCCGAAACCATACAAAAATTTTTAACATCTGGCGCTTCGTGGAAAGAGCTACTGGAATCTATTATCTACAGAACAACTGTTCCAAAAATATATTTAATGAAATGGTGTATTTTTAAACCACCAGTTTTCTCCAATCAAGCATTGACTTTCTGCAGATTTCAAAATGCATCCACAAGAACATTTGGTTCGGTAGCCAATATCCTAGAAAAAGGTGGAAATAGTTTAGACGTTAATCTCATACAATTACAAACGAGTTATGAACTTTAAATAATGCGTACCTTTTACAGGAAAAGTTAAATTTATCTACAGATAATTCTAGAACCAGATATAAAAGAGATCTACATTTCATTGGATCATACTTCTATATTATTGAGGCGTTGCTATGGAGAGCAACGTTAGCATCAAGTCAAAGAAATCTACAAGAACAACTCCATAGACTGAGTATAGGTCGTGGAAAATCCTTGGCATTGTTATTTGAACCCTCAGATGAGGACAGCAATACGAAAACACGATGGTAGTTCTTTCAAATATCTAAAGCTTCATATTAAAAATTTCCAAAATTTTGATAGACGCATTATGGAAACTTTACATTTAAAAGGCAGAAAATCCAAATTTTGAATTCTTGCAAATTTTGAATGACATCATTTGCTTTCTTTATTAGTGCCTTTATAAACTACTAGTAACAAAATTGAAAAGCTAGGAAAAGGTGTCAGTAAAATATAACCAACGATTGACAATTTCTTTGTCAGAATAATCCCGATATTATCTATTGCCCTTATGCAATTGTACAATTTTAGATTCCAAAATATATGTGACTTTAAAAATCCTTGTGGCTCAATTAGACCCAAAATAGGAAATTTTTGAGTTGATAACTAATGCTTTTGCTTCAAATAATTAAACATGTAGTATTTTACACCACATCTGTTACAAGTAAACAGAGAAGCATATAAAAACAAGTATAGTAGTCAACAAGTAAAAAGTACAATCTTGATTTCATAAGAACAATTCTGCAACAGATGTTACATGTTTGATTTTTATAGGTTTGGGCTGCTCTGATTGATGACGGTTTTGCGGAGATGGTTGATAATGGTGTGGGGTCGGTTGGTCGTTGGAGGTCTTCGTCAGCATGTTACTATAGTGGAGAGGCAATTGCCCATGTTGACTCAATTGGAGACGCATTTGGGACTTGTAGGTTACCTCCTCTGATGTTGTTGGTTGTGTTGTTGTTGTTGGTAGTGTGCCGGTCCTATTTGTTGATAGTCGAGTTGTTGAGGATTCTCTTTGTAGTTGCTTGCTTTCTACCTCTTCGCTTCGTATGTTGCTCGTTTCTTTTGTATGTTGTTTGCTTGGGCGCCGCTGGAACTGTTTGACCCTGCTCCAGTAAAAGTACTTAAACTAATGATGTACGCAATAACATGTTGAAATAAATTTATTGTTCTCTTTTTTTTACGTAGGAAGTGAATAAACCCTCAAAAGGCGAAGAATGTCCGATGCATCCGACAGTGTGGGAGTTTTTTCCACTAAAACTCCACTCCCTGTTGGGATTGTATATTGTTGGGAGATTGGAGGTTTTTTTTGAAGGAGGCTTTAGTATTTATCATCCTCTTCAGCCTGGAACTGTTAATTAATGGAATGCTTTTAGAATTATGGTAAGCTGATAGCTTGCAAATAAGATATACGCTATAGCATTCGCTTTACAGCCAAGGGAACCTGCGGTTACCTTAGGCATAGCATGGTCAACTGATGAGGGAGTTTACTTTAGTGGGGTGCTATTGTTCTCTAATATTTATAACTTCATATACATGATTCTATTAGCGATTTTAATTTACTGACAATATGTTGTGAAGCAAATTTAATACTAAACTGGTTAGGATAATTCTATTTCTATTAGCAAAATAACAAGAAATATTGCGAACTAAAAATAATTGAATATTTGATATGAAATTGTTGTTCTCATAGGATTTCGTGAATTCTTTTTGGCTTCTTCAGGATGTTCTTCAGGTGGAATTAAACTATTGAATGTTGAATGTCAGTTAACATGATGAAGATAGGAAAAGGGTGTGAGATATATTATTGAAGATTCGATGAAATTTTTTAAGACAACGGATTTACTCGCTGTCGCCGAATTGGAATAATCGTCGCTCGCGATCTACACGTGCCTATGGAGTTGCATCTCTGCCATTTCCGCTATCAATGTGCGTGGGTGGTTGCGTGGGTGGTTGGTTGACCTCTCTCTAACGTTGACTTCATGGTTTTCCCATCGACGAAAACTTAACGACTGATTTAAAAACGAGTAGTGGAAATATTCGTTAACGCTTTTTCCAGTTAAAAATGATAATAATTAATCGCCTCCGCAAAATAAATATCCCGATGCAAAAATATATTCTCTATCTGTGTGAAAAATGCACTCTATTTTTAACATAAAGGCTGCCGCTAGCTTTCGACGAAATATCTTACAGCACGGTATCTTTTCAGAATAAACGAGCGAAGAAATCTGCGTATATATAAATGTTTGTATGCTTTTCTATGCCGGTCGGCTTTTGTTTGACGATTATATTTTTCTCACGTCCGCAGGTCTTGATATTTTTCTTGAAGAATTAAATTAGATTTGATTAGTAAATTTATTTTACATTAAAGGAGTACCCATTGAATTAATGAAGTATTAGAGAATTGCTTATTGCAATCGTTAATTAATCGAATTAATGATAATCGGGTATCACATCGTGCACATTGTGTCTAACCAACTTCATAACAAATTAGAGGTCTGAACAATTAAAGGTTTAAAAATACAAATATGGAGGCGTTAGTAAGAGGGTTCAATAAAATTTTGAAAAGAAAATATTCTTGGTCAATGGAAAGAGGCAGAAGTAATTGCAGTGTTTAAGAGAGGTGACAAAACAAACGCGAACAATTACAGAGGGGTCATTATAATGAATGGTTTATACAAATTGTTTGGAAGGATAATGACAAAAGGATTACAAGATTTTTAAATGCCAAACCATCCCAAGCAAACGTACATAATGGCCATATAAAGAGTAGAAGTGCAGTAGATAATCTTGTAATAATAAACACTGATAAGACAAGAGTTGTGTAAAGGAGATAAGCTTTGCATGATATTCCATGATATCATGCATGCTTTGCATGATTGCATGATATTCCTGGACTTAAAAGGAGCCTTTGACAATATTGTGAAGGATAAGCTATGGAAGAAAATGAAATAGATTGCTATGACATGGTGACTAAGAAGGGTAATTAGAGAAATGTACGAGAGAACCAAGGTTAAAGCAAAAGTAGGAAGCAATCTGTCAGAGTGGTTTGAAATAAAAAAAAGGGTGCCCGATGAGTGGAATGCTTGTTTAACATGATTTGGAAGTGCTAAGGAAGAGACACAATAGAGGAGTTATGATAGGTTGAGAAAAATGTGGGCTTTGGGATATGCAGATGTATAGTATGTATGGCAATGACGGAAGTGGAAATAAAGATAATTGAAAGTGTCAATAGATATGTAGTAAAAAAAGTATGCAAGAGAATGTGGAAAAAAACAATAAGAATGGTATGCAAGAGAGGAAAGATAGGGAGGAGCTTCGCACGCCAGAGAAATCGCTCTTTACATTATCAATTTCTATTCCTACTAATTCAAATTTATCTTCTAATAATTATAAAAAGATAAATTTGAACTAGTAGGAATAGAAATTGATAATGTAAAGAGCGATTTCTCTGGTGTGCGAAGACGTCGCAAAGTGGACAGCGAGGCGAAGGCAAGTATGGGGATCGGGGGATTCATGGGTAGGTGATTTTTAGGTCAAGCAAGTTTTATTTAATTTACTTTAAACAACCTTATTGTGTTAATTGACTTTAATAGGCGAGTTATAAGGTTACAGTGAAAGCTAACTGGTTCAACTTTTGTTTTATGCAAAATATAATACAACGATTTACTTCCAGTATACCAAAAACCACGTCCATGAATTTTTCTGTACAAAAAAAATTTTCTTCTGGTTTAGTATTGCTTACTGTTTTAAATATACCGAACAAACGTGATGTTATTTTGGAACTCTTTTATTAAAGGAAAATGTTAATGCAAAATTATTATTCGTCTACTCAATGTCTATTGCATGTCACATTGTATCAAAAGCAATTAACCCTAAGCCGTTCAGAGAGCTCCACCATGAAGAAGAGCGTTCGGCAACAGAAAAAAGTGCAATGTCAACAATTCCAGACACATTCATCAAATAGCAATGCCGCAGAAAGGAACTCAATTCAAAGCCCTACAAGATCCAGAAAGTCCATTTTTTATTGGACGAGAAAAAGAGCCTATGATACTAAATATTAGCTCCAGCGTCGGGCTACAGATGGCAGCGAATCCTCATTATCTACTCGAAGCTGTTCACCGTGAAGCAAGCACATTACCGCAAAAAGAACGCTGATTCTTCAGAAACCTCACCAATCGTCGAACACCGCCTAATTCCTAGTCAGTCATGGTTTGGAGTGGAATTTTCCCGTACGCGGCAAGACATCTCTTGAAGCTCAGGGAATCGAAATTAACCAAGATGTGCATCGACGCGACATCCTCAAGCCTGTAGTGGGCCTAGTATCACTTTAGTCATGAGGTGAATCGGTAATGTTCCAACAAGACTCAGCGCTGGTACACAAGTCCAAAAATTGTGCAAGGTTCATTTTCTAGATTTCATTTTATCTGCTCGCCGAAGCTCAAAGCTAGGATTACAGCTTTTAGAAGCCATAAATGTCACAAACCTTTGAAATCGCTAAATCAATCGTTGCGCAAATGGCCGGGGAAAGACCTGAGGCTCAATGCCAAAAAATTCAAGATATTTCTGGGACTTTGTATCAATTCAAAACCTGTTGAGTGTATTATTACTTAATGCCTAAATTATTATTATGCAGTGTTATTTGTTAACTTCCCTTTACTTAATAAAGTTACATTAAGAAATATTGCTCAACATTATTTTTTGTCGCCTTGTTACAAAATTTCATTCCCCTATTCCATATAATTTCTGTATATGCTATGTGAATTTTAATTAACGCAACTCAATAAAACTAAAACTCTAGATATTTCCATGCTTTGTTTCCGTTAAATATGAAATTGCTTCCCATATATGAAACTAAACTAATTTTCTATTTCGGGATAATGTAACTCTCAATTGTGTTTAGTATGTACATATATACAGTATTTCCCCGAAAATAAGACTTAATTTAAAAATAAGCTCTAGAATTATTTTCAGGGCACTCCTAATATAAGCCCTACCTCTAAAATGCTAGGGCTCATTTTAGAGGTAGGCCTTACGATCGGATACACGAAAGGAATTGTGGAATTACAACTTTCTGCAAAGAGAAAATGTTGAATCTACGGATGATCCGAAAATGGCGATCAGAGTACAATAATCTTCGTCGACGAGGGGAATGGCAGAAGAGAAAATATAGATCAGGTCGGCAGCCATTATCTCCTGAATTGGAATCACAAGATATCGCCAGACGAATTCAAAGCATCATAACACTGGTGCATCACATAACACATAACACTGGGTGGATGGCTTCCTTCAGTAATATGAACTGTCTCTAAGAAGATCGACAACACTGTACAAGTTGGAAGAAACTGTAGTGATTAAACGTGCACTTGCATTTAAGTATTTCGTTGATGGTATCGATTTCCCAAGTACCAACTCCAAACATGATTGCTATGGATAAAATTGCAGTGTTTATTGGTCAAGGATCTCAAACTACTATTAATCAGAGGGATGCTTCTGCGAATATACATACAAAAGTGCACGCGTTACAAGTATTTTGGCAATTCGTCACGATGAGAAAAGAGACCCCCTTCTAATCATATCTAAGAGCAAGAAAAAGGAAATCGAATGTATTTCAGGTATTTATGTAGCAGCAATAAGAAAGTGGGTCAATTTATTTCAGTCACTTGTTTTGCGAGATGACCAGAGAGGTATCTAGTGTGGGATTAACTCAGCACTCACCACGCTAAAACCATTAGGAACTACCTTGAAGTGTGATTCTAGAAACTCAATCAAAAAGAATCTCAATATTAATTGATACTATTCTAATTTATTATTAACTAGATCTGGTTGCATGGTGCATGTTTCAGTGTGGTGGTGTGCGGGTGTTCTGTGCTAGTATACTAATGGGGGGAATGTGAGGCGTAACACTGTTTCCTTTCCTCAGGGGATTGTTCTGTTTGAGTTTTTTGTTCGCGGTTTCACGTGTGTGGGTTTCAAGGGAAACTAGTTGGTTATTTCTGACATGTGGTGCATTCATTTGTGGAGAAAACTATGTCGACGGTTTTTGTGTTGTTTTCATGCATTTTGTTGTAGTTTCTGCATTGCTGAAGCAGAGGGGTGGATAGGTATGGAGGGTGCGTTTGTTGTGGTTGTGGTGTTCGGCACGAGGCGGGAGGGGGGGCAGCAATGAGACGCTTTGTTTTGTTTTGAATTTTAGGAATGATTACGTCGGGGGGAATATTCTGTTTTGTTGCTTCTATGCACGGTTGTGGGTTGAAGCCGTGAATGGCTTTGGCATGAGGTTGTTTGTTCTTTGTAGGGTTGGTTCAGGCATTGTGCGTCGCATTGTCTCATGTTTGCCCACCTTGTGTGGCATTGGGGCGGCATGTGTGGTGATGCTCTTTTTGAGGAGGGTGAGGGTGGCTGCGTTTGTGTCGGAATGATGTATTCTTGTGCATATTGTAATCGTGTTCGCAGCAGAATAAGATGCGAAATATTGTTTTATGGGATAGGAATTGTCGAGTGTCTTCGAGTGATGTTTGGGACTGTTGTTTCTGTGGCTGTTCACGGTGAATATTGTTTGTGATGGGTGTGAGTTGCTTTGGCGTATTGGAGTGTTTTCGGTTTCAGTGGCAACGAGGTTTCGATGGGTGAGGCAGGGTGGTGCCGAATCTAGTAATGTTGGGTGCATTCTCTTCGATTGTGGCTTTCAACCTCATCTAGTCATGGTGTAGTTCTGGGTCCATGTTGTGGTTTTGAGAGGGATTCAAACTCATCGTTTTGTTTAGAGGTTCAGTTTGGGAAGGTTCGTGGACGGGATCGCTGCCCCATCTTTCACGGGCTGGAGGTCGTTCGTCTCATTGTACTTCTCGTGGAACAAAGCTTGAACCTTTTAGTTTTGACTGTCACCTTGTGGGTCGTCGATTGAGTCCTGGTAGCGCGGCGGTTGTTTGGGGTGGGTGAAATTGGATTGGCGTGTCCTGTGGGTGGCTACAGGTCTAGGTGCTTTTCATTTTGAATATGGTTATGGAGTCTAGCGTTGGATAGTGTTAGGTTTGTTGATGCATTATTTTTGTATTGACCTTGGTGGTGTCTAGTTGCAGGTCTGGCTTCTTTTCGTTTTGGGTCTAGTTTTTTGGGTCTGTTAAAATAAAGTTATAATTAAAGATTATATTATTTAAACAATTAGTTACATCTGTAGAAAACAATGTAATGGGAAAAACTTTTAATAAATGTAATATGAAATACAAATGAGTTTCTTACCAAGACTGCTATCTTTTACTATCTTTACATCAGTTTATATCATACAAGAGTAATTAATCTAGATCTATTTTTAAATATAAAAAGTTCTACAAATTAACAAGATACATACAAAAAAATTCGAACAAAATTACTTAACAAAAAAATGTAGTTATTGAAAATTCCACATAAACATAAAATGACTAATGATTTCTTAATGATACAATTAAATTGTTACACTATTACTATACTTCTTTAGGTATGAAAAATATTAAATAGGCTTGATATTGTATACTAGTGAAATAAGAATAATAATAATAAATAAGAATAATGATTATCGCAGGAATAAACGCATGTCTCTAAACTCTTGATATTGCAATGAATAAGCCATGTAAAGATGATGTGCGCGAAAATCAATGACTACATTGAAAACGGAATAGAGAGAAATCAGCGCTGAAACTTTATAAAGCCTAAGCTACAAGAAGTTGTTATATGGGTGAAAAATGAATGCATGGGATAAAATAACGGACAGCTGTGTTGCTAATGCCCTACGAGCAGGCTACTTGGACAAGAATAGCGCATTTCAGGAGAGCTCTATTGCTCAACATGACAGACTAGGGCAAGGGTCTTAGGGCAAATAGCGTCCAAAAAAATCTGGGCTGACTTCAAACATCAAGGCCGAACTTCGTGGGTTCAGCAATAGAATTTGTTATAAAAAATGCGGAAGTATCTGTATTTATATAGATACCAACTTAACGCAGAATCCAACTTAACGCATTTGTCAAAATGAAAAATAACCTTCTGCACAGTAGTGATGTGAATATTCTGATGGCATCTCTGAAAATGTACCATAATTCACAAGACTGGAGACTCTTTATAGCTTCCTCTAAGTTAAGGTTGAAAACTATTTTGTTTTATAACAGCAAGGCATTGCCGGTCACAGCTGTAGGTGAAGGTGAAAGAAAACTGTATAAATGTTAAATTATTTAGCTTTAAATTGCTTCTTAAAATAATTAATCATAAATTCGATAAGAAGCAAATATGTGGCACTCAGAAGGCTTATTTTGCTTCTTGCCAAATGTTAGCAATCCACATGGCGATTTGAATCTTCGAAATTGCTGCGCCAAAAATTTCAGTGGAAGTGCAGCCAAACCAGCGTCATAGATCCTTTAATCACGACATTTGACGTCGTACCACTGATCTCATCTCGCTGATTTTACCTTCGTTAATTTGCTTTGGAGCCTTATGACGATGTTCCAAAAAAGACGACATGGCTGTATTCGAATGATTGATTTGATTTTGCTGAATTGATTTTGCTTCTTTTCTGGATTGATTTTGCTTCTTTGAACCTGAATAAATGTATTTCTTGAATGTTAATTATTGTGCATGAAAAATAAGACATCGCTTGAAAATAAGCTCTAGTATATCTTTTCCAGCAAAATTTACTATAAGGGCGGGTCTTATTTTAGGGGAAACACGGTATTACCCCAAACAAGTCTTCGTTGATGTTTTAATATTCTCTGTACAATTATTTGCAATCATGAATATTCAAAGAGCTAAATTGGATGCAAACATTATAATAGTAAATGGTCTCTCATTCAGTGTTAATATCACGAACAAATGTGAGAATTGAAAAAAAACAGCCTCAAAATACTACAAACACTTCAAGTTACATCATAGATATTATTTTATTCAAATAAGAATTTATATAAATTTAAAGTGTGCTTATTACAATTTTAGATTAATTATTATTACTGAAGTATGAGCTTTATTAGAGCTCTTTTGATACTTGTTGGCTTTAGGGGTGGTAGCAGTTTCAAGTTTATATAGAGTAACTAACTTTAGATATGTGGGTAAAATAAATTGAAACGCACAGCGTAACATCTAAATAAGAAATCTCGATTTATTTGTAAAATACTCAGTCCTATAATTGAAATGATACAATACATAATTACAAATAATAAATAAACTATACGCCTATTTCCATTATTATGCATTTAATCTGGACCTTTAAACATTTTGTTACATTTTAATTTATTTAGCTGACAATGCTTTGGAAGCGAGTGAGTCGGTTTTCACTTCACACAGATGTACTTTGTGCGTAATATATCAAGTTAAGTTTGATAATCTATCTTCTTTGGATTTGTGAAATCCTAAACATGTAAATCGATATATATGTTACTAGCGCTTATCAATTCTAATTACATCATTTATGCATTGTAATAAAGTCCCTTTGTTATGAATAATTGAATAATTCGATTATGAATAAATAATAGATTATTTTGGGACAGTCTATATATAATAAGATTCCGCGTAACGAGAAGTATGTGATTATTGACGAGATATTGTTCCGATGCTATACTTTTTGATAAAGATGTTATAAATATTTATTGAGACCAGTAAAATGTATT
>WYDF02109122.1:0-10431 GCA_009867245.2 Adranes taylori
AACGTTTATGTGTAGACCATACTGTGTGCTGTGTTCAACGATGAGATCCATCATATTCTGGAGATGTGGGAGGCTGTTGGAGACTACGACCGTATCGTCGGCGAATCGTATATTATTGATAAGGGTGCCGTCGATTTTAACGCCCTCTTTCACATTCTCTAGTGCCTCCCGGAACACTGCCTCTGAATATATATTATAGAGGAGAGGGGACAGGACACACCCCTGTCTGAGAGGGGACAGGACACACCCGCTTTGCGTAAATTTGAGGTCCCTGGGTCTTACACTGGTTCCCCAAGTTTAATTTTTTCAACTTTCATAGGAACCGAGATAATCAGGGTATTTAATCAAGAAATTTAATCAAAATCCTTCGTTAAGTTTTTGAGAAAATGGACCGCAAAGTTTGCAACACAAAAGACACCCTACATATATGTTAAATACTGATTTTAGAAAAATTGTTTCAACAAAATCGAAGGGCCTTTATGTAGCCTATAAAATACAGTTCATTCTAATGTCCTATCTTTTATTGTATCTGAGATATTTCAAGAAATTGAAGTTTATCAAACTTTGCGTCTTTTGACATCGACTCGCTTAGGTTTATTTGGACGTTGGACTCTAGTGACGTAGCGAAGCTGTAGACTTATCACTACGGGATTGTGGTCGCTGTTCACGTCGGCGCCAGGGTATGTTGTTGCTGATTTGACAAACTTCATTAAATGGCTCTTGATTCTAACTCTTGATTCACAACGAAATCTGTTTGATTTCCCACTATGTTGCTATCGCGGTCGGCTGGGGATTTCCACGTGTATAGACGTCTAAGATGTTGTTTGAAAAAAGTGTTGGCTGCAGAGAGGCGGTGCTCTGCACAAAATTGCACTCGACGATCACCTAGAGTGTTGCGTGTTCCCAGGCCATGATCTTCGCAGACCTCGCCATCAGCACCCTTCCCGATTTTGGCGTTAAAGTCACCAAGAACAATTGTTCTTGGTGACAAAATGATGATATGGAAGTCAAAAGATTCTGCTGACGTCACTTAGATTTTGATTCTTTTTTATCTTAGATTTTATTCGAAAATATTTTTATATTTCATTAGATACAAGTTGAATTTAGAATTTATTTTGATGAAATTTTTTAATATGAAATTAAACTTTACTATGGCTACTGTGAACAAATCGTGCTCAGGGCTGCGATATCGCTCGCTGACCGCGGTAAAGACTTGGTCTTTTTCCGGATAGAGCGAGGTTCTCATGTTACGAAGCATCCGAAGCACACAATTCCCAAATTGCGTTTCCTTGATCTTAGATTGTGTGGGGTTTTTTATGCGGATCTTGACCCTGGCACACTCTATGTGTACCGTGAGTAATGGCAGCGGATCTACGTGACCAAAGGCTCGGGAGGCGTTGAATTGATATCGCCTTCTCCGGGATATCGCCTTCTCTTGGAACATGTAGAAAATCTTGACCAATAGAAAATCTCTTTTGTCCGTTGAAAATTTCTATGAAGCTACAAAGTCATGCACCAATAATAATTATCGGCGAATACGTATTGTCTTACTAAGGATTTCTCCGAAATGGAAAAAGTCAACACACAATGGACACTAGCATTTTGCCAATTCCAAATATACGGGTGAAACTCGTAAAACTCAATATGAATTTCCTCGAATTGAAAATATAAGTGTTGTATATTTCTTACAATATCAGTGCAATTAGTTCTTTGTTACGCAAAATATATTTGGTTGCACTTGGTACACATGAATTATTAGATGCCTAAAAATAAAAGCATTACCAAAAAATGTACTTGTTTTAAATATCGCATTGAGAACTAGAAGTGAAAGTGGATACACCCCTGCCACTGTATCTACTAATAGTCCTAAAATAACGGATCCTAATTTATCGGACAAAAAACTTTCACAAACGCTTAGAACGGTATCAGAAACAGAAACACACATTTTATGTGAACAACCCCAAAAGTGTACAAACGAAATCCTTAACATTAATTTTTTGGTATCATTTCTGTCTCCTGCTTCTTTCACTGTATTCGAACATCCACAAAGTAAGTGGATAGAAACACCGTTAATTGTTTATTTCGTCTGGGTACCTAGCTGTCCCTGCTCTCACCTTACAGGTACTACTTAGAACGGTTATTGCTTTTAGAAAAATGCGCTTCGTTTTAATGCATACTTAGCTTATGTTTCTCAGATTAAAGTGTAGCTTTAATGAGACTATAGACCATTATAATCCCCTATTTATTCCCAATAAATGAATAAAATACTGGGCTTACGCACTGGTAGGGTTACGAGAACTCTACTAATTAGATTATATTGATTTGAAGCAAACATAAATTTGATGAGATCTACGTACCCCTCACAATAACGGACTATGTTTCTCAGATTAAAGTGTAGCTTTAATGAGACTATAGACCATTATAATCCCCTATTTATTCCCAATAAATGAATAAAATACTGGGCTTACGCACTGGTAGGGTTACGAGAACTCTACTAATTAGATTATATTGATTTGAAGCAAACATAAATTTGATGAGATCTACGTACCCCTCACAATAACGGACTGTCCTTCATGAATCGTGGCTGATGCAATAAATGAATGTTGTTTAAACTCGATAAAATGTATTGATAACGGTTTCAGAAAATCATACATGCAATTAAATAAAATATTCGGTCATGCAGGTAGATGACATCATGTAAAATAAGAAAATAACAGGTTAGTTATATCGCATAATAATGATTCACTCAAAATGGCGTTTATCAATTATAAATTAACCCCTAGAATAATTATTAATAACATTTACTAACAGTTCTGTTGTGGCTTCTCACACACTTATTTTATACTTATGCACAGTTACCTTAAATAATTCGTTTCTAATTTATTTTAATATACTTGAATAATTAAACTTGTGGTTCCTGATTTAATTTAATCTATTTGCCGACTTCATTCTTAAAATAATTATATCATTTATTCCCGACGACTGTGTACTACTAAATTCAACAAGTTAATTTAATCGTTATTTTATTCGGAATTAATTATTAATTTAATATAAATTAATTCATGGATTGGATGTTCAGAAATCAGATTGACGTAGCCACTGCCTAGTTAATGCCAACATTTGTTTGGATCCTATGCTTTTAAACCTTTTTCTGGTTCGCTAAATTGCCACTTACTTTACATGGATTATCCATACTACTTTTCCCTTTCTTACGGCAAATTACATTTATCTAATGCATTTTATTTGATTACCTCTCACCAGATTTTATATAAGTACTTGCGGCCATCATTGTCTACATAACCAGTTAGGATCACATTCCTTTACTACCACACGCATAATTGCACACGGTACACTTTTATTCATTGCTGTCGCTTGTAATTGGGGTTTTAGCCAATTAGAACTGAATTCTTTTAGTATCGCACGCGCAATTCCACGCAATGCGCTTTCACTCACTGATGATTCGTCTCCAACCAACATCGACTTTTTACATCTACCTGTGACGTTAACGCATCATACACTCATTTCATCGTCGTAAGCCGTCCCCTGACTTTTTCTGAACCACGCTTTTTATATAGCTTATTTCTTCCGATAATTTGTATAATCAAGAACATAAAAACGATTAGTTCCGTTGGTAAAAGTGATCTTTCATTCCCATAATGAAATTCTAATACTTGCCAACATATAAACAAGATGTTTCAAATGTTGTTACATTATCTTCTATTTCATAAATAGAAGTTTGAATAAAAACTGTTAACCACCCTTTGTCTTTGTTGCAACTAGCATACAACATGCTTAAATGATAATAACCTTTCACCAGGCCTATCTATCCTGAATAATTTACATAATTAATAAGAATTAAAGGTATAATCTTTCTATCATGAAACTAAAATATAGCGAGGACAAATTGCCTCGCGAGGCACTCGCTACCGCTCCGGGTAAATTCTGCCTCGAATTTTAACCAAAGATTATCACCTGGTATGTCCCAAAAACTATTACACTCATTAAGCAACAATAATTTTACCTATAAATGTATTGTTTGTTGCTTTTATGGTATGCCTAATATTCAGCCCTTGTTATCCCCCTTGACTTTCAACTTATATTTCGTCGCTCCTTGTCTAATGTAAAACTATCTAAACTTTGATTTAAGTTCATTTATTCCTTCATCTAAAACTAACTGATCTTTGTACAAACTGTTTTCTTCGTTCAGCTGAAATTAACTTTTGCCGAAGTTTAATTATTTCTTCATCTATAACTAGCTAATAGTCTAAAGTAATTTTTCTCGTACGTAGAAAACTGTTTAATCTCCCAACAAAATATTTTTTTCTTTAACTTTAATTATTTATTCAATCATAAAACTAATCATGCATAAAACTAATCAGGTAACACTGCATTTCAAGAAAATTTGCTAATCGTTTCTTAAGATTAGTAAATCTTCGTTCTTATAATAAAAAAAAGTGTTATTATAAAGTCAAAACGTCAAAGTATTCAAAAATTTGTGCAACATAATAAGTTTATAAAGTAAAATTATAAATCATATATATTTATGTCTTCAACATGGATCTTGGGGACCCTAATTGTGGCCCCATACAATTCTGAGATAAATGATCAACCTCATGCCAGATATGTAGAAAACTTTGTAATCTGTTCATAAGGTGACTATGCGTTTCTAAGAAATCAGAGCATGTTCAGAAATCAAAGTGACATAGCTATTGCCTAGTTATTGCAAAAATTAGTTTTTGTGGGGCCTATGGAAGCTTTTAAACCTTTTTCTGGTTTGCTGATGTGTGTTTCACTTTTTCCGACAACTCTATTGTACTTAAATATTTGCCAATTTGTACAACTTAATCAATCGATTAATAACGATATAATAAAAAAAAAGTGTTATTATAAATTCAAAACGTCATAGTATTCAAAAATTTGTGCAACATAATAAGTTTATAAAGTAAAATTATACATCATATATATTTATGTCTTCGGCATGGGTCTTGGGGACCCTAATTGTGGCCCCACCCAATTCTAAGATAAATGATCAATTTCATGCCAAATATTTTGAAAACTTAGTAATCTGTTCATAAGGTAACTGTGCGTTTCTAAGAAATCATATCGTGTTCAGAAATCAAAGTGACATAGCTACTGCCTAGTTGTTGCAAATATTAGTTTTTGTGGAGCCTATGGAAGCTTTTAAACCTTTTTCTGGTTTGCTCATGTGCGTTTCACTTTTACCGACAACTATATTGTACTTAAATATTTGCCAATTTGTACAACTTAATCAATCGATTAATAACGATATAATAAAAAACGTGTTATTATAAATTCAAAACGTCAAAGTATTCAAAAATTTGTGCAACATAATAAGTTTATAAAGTTTATAAACATAGTAAGTTTAAATCATATATATTTATGTCTTCGACATGGGTCTTGGGGACCCTAATTGTGGCCCCACACAATTCTAAGATAAATGATCAATCTCATACCAGGTATTTTGAAACCTTAGTAATGTGTTAATAAGGTAACTGTGCGTTTCTAAGAAATCATATCGTGTTTAGAAATCAGAGTGACATAGCTATTGCGTAGTTATTGCAAAAATTAGTTTTTGTGGAGTCTATGGAAGCTTTTAAACCTTTTTCTGGTTTGCTGATGTGTGTTTCACTTTTTCCGACAACTCTATTGTACTTAAATATTTGCCAATTTGTACAACTTAATCAATCGATTAATAACGATATAATAAAAAAAAAGTGTTATTATAAATTCAAAACGTCATAGTATTCAAAAATTTGTGCAACATAATAAGTTTATAAAGTAAAATTATACATCATATATATTTATGTCTTCGGCATGGGTCTTGGGGACCCTAATTGTGGCCCCACCCAATTCTAAGATAAATGATCAATTTCATGCCAAATATTTTGAAAACTTAGTAATCTGTTCATAAGGTAACTGTGCGTTTCTTAGAAATGATATCGTATTCAGAAATCAAAGTGACATAGCTACTTCCTAGTTATTGAAAAAAATAGCTTGGAGCCTATGGAAGTAAACCTTTTTCCGGTTCGCTCATGTGCGTTTCACCATTACCGACAACTATAATGTAATAAAATATTTGTCAATTTGTATAACTTAATCAATCGACTAATAACGACATAATAAAAAATTGTTATTATAAATTCAAAACTTCAAAAGTATTTGTGCAAAAGTAAAAATTTGTACGCAACATAATAAGTTTATAAAGTAAAATTATACATCATATATATTTATGTCTACGACATGGGTCCTGGGGACCCTAATTGTAGTGCCACACAATTCTAAGGTATATTATCAGTCTCATGCCAGTTATAATATCCGTACAAACTGATTCACAAATTTGTATGTCTAACACTTGATTAATTATTCCACTGTTTATTGTATTATTTAGATCTTTTTTTTGAAGATAGTAAACATTAGGATGCATTCAAAATTTTTAACACTGGTTCCGCTTACAAAATAAAAATTCTAAAACAAAAAAAAAGTAATTTCTAGTTCCTCAGATAAAATTTATATTAATGTGGTTGAAGTGCAAGACAGTTATTGTGCAAACTGTCCAACCGTACTGCGACGATAAGTGTAAGTGCTTTAGTAGCTTCAGACGTGAATCCAAGACGCCCGTTGCGATCTTGGACTAACCAACCGCCCCCGTTCAGCGACGATGTGTTAATATGATTTACGCGCTTTACTTCAACATACTTTTAAACTTGACTTGATACAACTATTGCTTGTAGCATTTAAGAATAATTATGTTTCCCATGTTTCAATATTTGTGATAGTATCTTTAATACTCTGTCCCTTTTGTTTAATCTCCGCATTATATTTTACTGTCAATTTCTTCTATTTGATGTCCATGAACCTCTATAGATCTGCAGCTTTCATCTGTAGCCTTCTAGCTGTTACCATAGCCTTTTATATCAGAACCTTTTGTAGCGAGGTTCATTATGTGTGTCCTATAAAAAAAAACCAAAAATTACCTTGAAAGCCCCTTGAAAGCCAGCTGGAGTTTACAACAGTTTTATCTCACAACATAATTTCTGTGCAGTTTTTCTAGGCCAAAATTAGTTACATTTGTTTATACTGTGAACCATCATTAAATTCGTTCACGTATATACTTGTATTCCAACCATACACTATGTTGGCTTGACGAATGTTTGTTCGTTATTGTCCCAGGATAGCAAGTTTTAGATCCTGCGGAATAAATGCCTCAGGACATATAATGTACAAATTTGTACTATGTACGATGCATTTGATGAACTTATATTTCACCATTCAATGGTGAAATCCAAGGTTGCGGATTCTGAATAAATTTCTTTTAGTGTTTATGCAGTAAGATAGAAAGAGAAAAACTATGTATCGGAGGAGAACATTGCTTAGCAACTGAACATGTAATTCTATTGAAGAGATTTTCAAAATCAACACGAAATGGTCAAAGGAAAACGATATGACTATTTGGGCGAACAATACTTTTGAACATCCTTAGTTCTTTAAAAACTATTTCAGATATTTTCTCTTTAGTAATTCTAAAATCTAACTAAAGGGAATAATAGCAAAAACATAATACCATTTTGTAGTATTTAGGTCCTGAAATATGCAAATATTGAAAGTTTTTATGATTATTTTTTTTTCGAAAAAGGATATTCAAATTTTTGAATTAGCAAAGTTTGATCAGGTACATTGAACCTTCTTAATTATTTAAGGAAAAAGAATTTTACAAATTGACGTAAAATAAAGACGAAGTCGTCGGGACGAGCCAAGACATACTTCTAAGGCGGAGACTCCACCATTTTTAGGTGGAGCATGCCTCTTAATTTGTGCTCAAGCACTATTTTGGATCAAATAAATATTAGAGAAAACAATCAATCTAACTTTTGCAATCCAATCAAACTAACGTTATTATATTGTTTTTTTTTTGTATATAGTAAAATTAACGTATATTAAAATTTTAGGCAATTCAATTAAAAAAAATTTCACCTGCAAAAATTGTTCCAGATCCTATTCGTCAAGATCTGGTATTTGGACGCACATGAATTATAATTGCGGTCAAGAACCTCGATTTAGTTGTCATTTGTGTCCATACAAGTCGTACCAAAAGCATTCTGTACAGAGACATTTAATTGCGGTACATAGAGATGTTTTTGTATCAGAATAACTAGACAAATTTAATAAACGCAGTTACCTTAAATTGTTTTTTTTTTCTTCCATTGCGTCACATTAATCGGATGTCACGGCAATGGTTTTATCAAATTACCCCGTTGACCCGGCAGCGGATTTCCTTCTCTTCTCACCTATGAGTTTTCCATTAAATCTTTTACCTTTAATTCCCTCCTCAAATCTGCAGTACCAGGGAGCATCCATTATTCTCCTTATTAATTTATTGTGACACTAGTTTCTTATTTCTGATGATTTAATTAGGCCTTTGCTCCATAATTCTTGTCCGTACATTAGTAGCGATATTGATATGTAGATGCATCCTATTTTTAATGCTTAGTCTTCTATTATCTTTTAGCATACCGTATAATTTCTTTACGAGGGTAGTTTGCCTAAATCTAGCCTTCGATAGATGGCGTTACGCGATAGATACCGTTACGCAATATTTGTTTTGACATCTGCCATCCAACACATGATGTCTGTCAAAACTTGAAGCAAAAAGAACAATTAGTTTGGTTTTTACAGGCGTCGCAAGCAATTTTTTGTTTTGTGAAAAGTGGAAAAAGTCGAATATCGTTCAGTAATTAAGTTCCTTCAGAAGAAAGGGAAAAACATTTCAGCAATCATAGGTGAACTGGATACTCTTTATGGCGAGTCTGTATCGTCTCCAGCAACAGTTAAATTTTGGAAACCTGAATTTGTTCGTGGTAGTACGATTGTTTTTGATGATAACTACCCAGGGCCCTCAAATTACACGTGTGACGGATTTTTCTTTCCCATAACCCACCTCTTTTGCTCAAAATGCTCCAGCTTGATTACCATTGATCTACCTTTCCCTTCCGTTCTCTGTTTTCCCAATCTGTACATATACACAATTTTTACATCGTCTATCGTATCGAACAATATCCTTCGGTTTGCTCATTCTCTTTTCCATCTCCTTCATCTCCTTTTTCCTCATTATCTCATTTTAATACACAATCTTTTTTGTATGCTCACTCTCCTTCTTCATTTTTGCTTCTTTCCTCATTCCCTTCAACTCTTTTAATATATCGTTTTGCACCTAACCTTAGCCTTGTTTGTTTAAATGACTATAAGGAATACACAAAAACTGTATTCTTAATAACATCGTTCATGCTTGTTTTAAAGCCAACTATATTTACAACGCTTTGATCTCTCTCTCTTGCAATCGATCGTTACATTCGATCGTTATTTATTTCACAATGTATAAGTATCAATTTTATACCCGCTATAACTTATTACGTAAAAACTGATGCAAATACCTGTCTTCTTGTTCGCTCCTTTAAAACCAAACTTTTTCACGTTGCCTGCCGTCTTTATTCACGCTTTTTTCTTTTTTCCAAAACCACAAATATGGTTTATAAGATTAACAATGTTCCGCAGCGTATACCACGTCTCGCTCGCATGACGTACGTTCACCAAGCATTTCTTCACAGATATATAGGCAATAAATAATTTCTCATTAATAAATAGGCATTGATAAAGCGACTTCTTAGTATTTTCTTCATTAATAAATAGGCAATAAAGAATTTTTGGAAATGGATAAATACTAGAATTGTGGATGGTCCAAATCACTTTAACAATTAGAAATATATTTGTTAGGGCACTTATTTAGGCCCACCTGAATTCTTAAAGGCTAAGCACAGTAAGAAATTCTTATACAATCTATACAACTATTTTTATTTAATCAAATATACAAAATGAATAAAATAAATATTGGGAATCTATATTATTCTACGACAATTTTTATACTTTTAATATAATACATAAGTACTTTTAATATAATATAATACTATAATTTTTAGGTTTCCGAAGACGCTATTTGAATCAGTGTCCATGCGGTAAAATTTATAAATACGAACGAAACTTGAAACAGCATATGAAATACGAATGTGGTACGACAAAGGGCAATGGTCGATTTGTGTGCCAGATTTGTGGAAAACGGTTAACGCAAAAGAGTAGTCTTAAAACACATTTGCTCATGGTTCATAAATTATATTTAGAGAAATAGATATTTTAGTTTTATTAAATTTAATGCTTTTGATTATATATATATATATATATATATATATATATATATATATATCTTTCATCCAACCAACCCTTTACGTTGAATAATTAACAAAGTCCGGAAACTCGTAATAAGTAACACTTGTAATCAATTAATTATTATATTATAATAGTTGTTCTTAATTAAGCAAGCAATCATCGAAAATTGCGAATCATATATGAGAGACCACAAAG
>WYDF02109133.1:0-10431 GCA_009867245.2 Adranes taylori
ACGCCTTTGACAACATATGTCATAAATCGTTCTCGATGTTTTGGACACCGAAAGAAAAAAGAACATCATATTGTATATCACTCGGATCATAGAGGAAAACCATATCTGGACGGCCAAAAGTCCCATCCACTTTAACTATATCTCCATATCTATCGTAAAATCTAGCTACTTTATCCATGTGTTCTACTTGAACATCACCTATAATATTAAATTTTCATAATCATACAAGTAAGGAAAAAGTTATTTATAGCAGAGACGTTTTCAAAGAAACCAAGATTGCTTAAATTACAATGATAAATACTTGAGTTCAATAAATAGTTGGACAAATTACCCAACAACACCCTTAGTAACAATAAAACAGGATAAACTGATTTTTAGTATGATTAGACTTTGATCTGGGATAGATTGTTTAAAGGAGACAAAAAACAACATCTTTAACTAATCTAAATGTGAAAATAAAAATTACCCTCCTCTGAGAGTTTCAATTATTTTTAATCTCTCTGATGCGCCAAAAATTGAAAAACTAATTGAAAAACTAAAAATCCTAGACCTTCTGTAAGAGCGTAATTTGTTTTTCACATTTGAAATAGTTAAAATATAGAAATTGACGTTCCAGTTTTGGATTAAAAAAATTCTGTAGCAGAGGTTGTAAGATCACGCAATAAACTTACTAATGGGTTTCTTATTATAAAAGGGAAAGTTTACAGCAGAACTGACAAAGGGCCTTTTAAACCGATATTAAAGAAACGCAAGATTTTATAAGACTATTTCTTAAAGGTAATACAACATTTTGGGAAGAGTTTGGATAGAGACGCTGGACAGCCATTTTAGAAACAAGTCTTATATCTGCACCAGTTGGAATAAAGCTTGATAAATGTCGTGTTAGAAAAACCGTTTCGGTTTGAAGGGCTCCGAAAAAAAATAAATTTTCTAAGGTATTTACAGGGGCGGAACTAGCGGACGCAGGACCCTGCATTGTGGGTAGGCCCTGAGCTAGAGGGGCGCCAATAAACATAAGGTGGCCAGATTTTGGGATTAGCGAAGCGGGACAGTTGGTTTGGCTTAGAACAGTACGCGATGACCTTTGGGTAGTGAAGAAACGAACAATTTTTTTAGACAAACAATCCCATGTCTAAAACGCCACTAAGAATTAGCCATGATCTTTTTCTTTTTTGTAATCCGTTCCTATTAATGTTTAGTGAGTAAAGGAAAAACTCGACTCGATGACATTTTATATAGTTTTTTTTTGAGAAACAATCCAATGTTTAACACGCCACCAAGATTAGCCATGACCTTTTTCTTTTTTTTGTAATACCTTCCTATTAATGTTTAGTGAGAAATAGGAAAACTCGACTCAATGATATTTTTTATTTCTTTTTATTTTTTTGTACTCCATTCCTATTAATGTTTAGTGAGTAAAGGAAAAATTAGACTCGATAACATGTTTTATTTCTTTTTTTTTGTTCAAACAATCCCATGTTTAAAACGCCATCAGCAATTAGCGATGGCCTTTTTTAGGATCCATTCATATTATTGTTTAGTGAGTAAAGGAAAAACTAGACTCGATGACATTTTTTATTTGTTTTTCTTTTGTGTACAAACAATCCTATGTTTAAAACGCCATTAAGAATTAGCGATGACATTTTCTTTTTGTCATCCATTCCTATTAATGTTTTGTAAAGGAAAACTCGATTCCATTTTTTATTTTTTTTTTGACAAACAAACCCATGTTTAAAACACCACCAGGAAGCGATGGCCTTTTTTAGAGTCCATTCCTTTTAATGTTTATTGAGTAAAGGAAAAACTCGACTCGATGACATTTTTTTTTGTACAAACAATCCCATGTTTAAAACGCCACCAAGAATTAGCCACCAAGAATTTTCCTTTTTCTCATCCATTCCTATTAATGTTTAGTAAAGGAAAAACTCTACTCGATTCCATTTTTTATTTATTTTTTTTGACAAACCCATGTTTAAAACGCCACCAAGAATTAGCAATGACCTTTTTTTTGTAATCGATTCCTATTAATGTTTAGTGAGTAAAGGAAAAACTCGACTCGATGACAGTTTTTATTTCTTTTTTTGGAGACAAACAATACCATGTTTAAAACGCTACCAAGAATTCATTGAATGATATAAACTTGAAAACTCGGGGCTTTTCTTTTGACAACGCGGGACAAACTCTTAAAATCTGGTCACCTTAAATTAACATTCAGAACAGTTTGCATTTGTGGGGGAGCGTGGGGGGGGGTAGAATTTTTTTAAGTTCCGTCACTGGGTACTTATCAAAATACTACAGATAGGAACCCAAACGTGAAATCAATAGATTTATTGATTAAAATAATTCATATAAATCTTATGAGTGTATACGACACTGCAAAACACTATACTTTCAAGGGTATTTATTAAAATATATCAGAACATCCTTTTTGATATGAAGAAATGGAAAGAGAATGACTTGTTTCTAAGATATTTATCAAGACACCTCAAAATATCTGAATATCCGTATCGGTGTCTAGGACTTCCAAGAAAAGTAACTCTCGGAGTATTTACCAAACTAACACAGAAATTCATTCCAGTGTAGCTGCAGGTCACCGAAGAAAAATGCATTTTTTGAAGTATGTGTCAAAATACCACTGAAAATTTATTTCAATGTGTAGGATGTAGAAAATAATGAGGTATTTATCAAAAAATTATTTTCGGTGCGTGGGATAACAAAATTTATTTTCTAGCCGATACCCAAATAGATTTCCTAAAAATTTGGATCTTTGGATTTTCCAGACACCAGAAAAGGATTTTGTTAGGTATTTTAATAAATATTACAGATAATCCATTAATTTTGGTATTCTACACACCAAAATATATTTTGTAAAGAATTTTCTAGAAAAATCTTCAGAAAATCGATTATTTTCAGATACACCGGACGGAATTTGAATTAGTAATTTAGGAAATCCATTTTTCCTACACATTTTTGCAAGTATTCCTCGTTAGCGATAAATCGACTTATCTAGTTATTCTCAATTGGTGCAGATATGTTTATCAAGGTTATTTATTTCAAATCGAATTTTCTTTCCAACTTTCTTGAACTCATTTCAAGTTTTAGATGCATCGTTCATCAAAGTAGGTATATATTTGGTTCCATTCATTTCTGCAATTTTCGGCTTACAACTTTTAGCCCATTTTTTCTTCTTATTCGCTTAGTAAATTACTTTAGGTTATTGTACTCTCACTGTTCTTCTCCAATTCCGCATCAATCCTGCAGAATCTTTCGCTCTCAATCATTCAAAATTATTTTCATCATCTCAGTCAGCCATTCTTATTTTTAATGTGCCATCAAATTTTTTGGAATAGACTGAATTCATATTTGTGGGCTTCTTGAACTTTCAAGATGTATGTATGGCTTCTCGAGAAGGTAAATTCTTTACTTCTCGAGAGTTGAAACATATCTACCTAATTTGATTTAATGCTTTTGAAGACGATCATTTTGATTTTGAGTAGAAAGATTTCGAATTAAATTCTTCTTCTTAAGGTGCCTTATTCATTTACTGAATGTTTGCGACAATTCTGGCATACTCGCTTCGATCTTGTGCGGCTCTGAAAAGTGCATGAGCATCGACGTTTGTCCTGTCTCTTATGTTCTTTAGCCACGAGTATTTCTTTCTCCCGATGCCTCTTTTTCCTTCGATCTTCCACTCCATAATCAGTTAGCAATTCAAAATCAAAGAGACAAGGAAAACATCGCAGTGATTTATTCGAAAGCTTCTTTTCTACCATTTTTACGCAATTACACTTGAGTCATGTCTTCCATCAATTGCGATCGCTGACTCTAGGGATTTATGAATTATGCAAATTCTTTGTCTGGAAATGTTGATGTTAATGGATTGAATTAAATAAAACTTTATCAACTGCTTATTGAAGTTGGCAAATCACAATAAAAAAAGTATTACCTGTGCCGATGGATCTGCATTTTGTCCTGCATATCGGTGCCGCATTTGTAACACGGCTCCACGTGGACCTCTTTGTCGAGCAGCTTGTTTCTTGCGAAGAAATCTTACGGCAACTTCTTCAGATGTGACAACGTTGATGTAGAACTCTCTGATATGCATTTCCAAAAATATAATGATCTGCACTCGTCCAAAAACAGACTTTCGTAGCCGCATAGTGTTTCATATTGTCCGAATCGATCATGAGAAATAAAATGTTTTCCAGCTTTCTGTATAGAGTAACGGTGTTTAATATCGATAATATTTAACATCTGGTTATTACGTCAAACACGATATTTCATCTATGTTATTTACGAGTATATTAGTAATAAACGAATAAATCTAAAATAAATTGCCAGAGCTTAAGATAAATATCCAGAAGAACAGGAAATGGCATTCTTGACCTACTAACTTCTTTTATCTAAATTTTTTTTAAAACGCACGCAGCGGGACACTACCCATTTTACTTTAGATTTTGTCACATGTCAGGTCTTAAGTAGCTTTTGCTCGGCCACACTGTGTGTGTTCCACAACAATACACCTAAATACTTTGCTTGGCTATATGTTCCATATCACTTATGTGACTTTTGGTTTTTTCTTCTCAAAAACGTACGCTACTAAATTTTCCAAACGATTTGACATGTCTCAATAATATCTTGTTAATTTATATAGAAACTATCTTTGTAAAAAACTTTGTCAAGGGGCGAGATTTCCAGATTTACTTTCATTTTCTATTAGCTACGCTCCTGATATCTGTCATTAAGAGGAATGCGACCGTCTTGAACGAAAATATCGTTTTTTTTGTGAATCGCGCGAAGCTCTACCGCTTTTCCTACTTAATACTTTTGATTGAAATTACAATACTACAATGTGGAGTTGTTAGACTGATGATGGTCCACTCATATCTATCCGACCGTTCCATCCAAATTAAAATTGGAGACACTCTCTCCAGATCCATACAACTACAAGCTTGTGTACCACAAGGGTCTGTCCTTGCCCCTCTTTTGTACATCACGTATTGCCATGATCTCCAACTCCCAACCACTCCAGATACGCATAGTGCTTTGTATGCTGATGACACAGCTTACTGGGCATGTTCACTAAAAGCGGAAACTGCAAACCGTCATCTACAGTTATCCTTAGACAACTTTTTCAAAATGGGCGCAAAAATGGCGCATCACCCCTAACCCGAGCAAAACTCAAGCCATCTTCATTAAGCATCCCAACCATGTTAAAAAGAAACATCAAAACCGCGCCCACATCAAACTCCGACTCTGGAACGAACCCATCTCGTTGAAAGACAAAATCTGTTATCTACATGTCTGGTTTAATAGGACATTTAACTGGAATTCTGACCTAAAATACATCCTTTCCAGGATACGCAAACGCGCGAACCTGATCTCCACACTCAGAAGACGTTTTAGAGGCTGTCATAAAAAAATTTACACTTATAAAACCTATATTAGGTCACTGATAGACTATAGAGCTGTTCTATATTCTACTCTTTCTAACGCGCAAGCACACCAACTTGCTACCTGTGAACGAAGAATACTTCGAAAGATTCACAGGTTACCAATTTCAGAGTGGCCTACTATATGAACACTGATCGGCTGAGCCTATCACAGATCGCCTAAAAGCCCTACAGTCTAAATATCTGACTCGACGTCACGAAGAAAACAACCCTATAGCGTACCAAAATCTTCGTTCTGATTGGAAAGCCAGACACCACCATAGCAGACTGCCTCGCAGACGCTTCCCACATCCGCCATCTCGAATAATCCAAACCATGCAGGAACCTCCTGAGGATCTCCAATATATTCTTGAATTAATCCCACTGTCTCTAAGTTGATCCCTACGCCTATATTATAAAAAACAAAAAGACAAAAAAAAAGATTTAAAAATAAAAATTAAAAAAAACCCAAAAATAAACAAAAACAAAAAAAAAACACAAAAACAATCACTCTTCCACAACAACAATCTCTATTTCAGGTTGCGCAACCAAGCAAGCATTTAAAAATACTAGACCACCAGCAAATCACCTCACCCCAGCAAGGTATTACAGCTTCCCTTGGCTGTAAAGCGAATGCTATAGCGTATATCTTATCTGCAAGCTATCAGCTTACCACAATTTCGAAAAATATTCCACTCAATACCAGTTCCAGGCTGAAGAGGATGATAAATCCTAAATCCTCATTCTAACAAACTCTCCAATCTCCCAAAAATATCCAATCCCAACAGGGAGTGGAGTTTTAGTTAGGGTAAAAATCCCACACTGTCTGAAGCACGGGCATTTGGCGCCTTTTGAAGGTTTCTCCACTTGCTACGTAAAAAAAAAGGTGGAGTTGTTTTATAAAAGGACATTTACTTTCTTCAGAAAAAATATTTAAAGAGGGGTATGTTTTCATAGAATTCCAAAACTGTTTTAGTAGCGAAGCTCTAGTGCTGCTTCTAATTAATTTTTTGTATAGAAATCTTGTGGACATACTTACAAGACCCTGTCTAACAAAGTGGAGTAGTTTTATTAAAATCCATTCTTTAGTTACTTTAGAAAAAAATTATGACATTGATCAAGTTTTAAGAAATTTAAGTGTTTTACAGCATATGTCAAAAATATAATTTGTAGTCAAAATTAACTTTCTACATTTTTAGTTTAATTTGAATCGAGTTTATATGCTCGTATATGTGCCATGTTATTTAGCTCTATTCATTTGTTTTGATATGAAAACAAATCTAATCAGAATTAATTACATATGTATCAGTTGACAAATGGTTTCACCATATTATTATAAACTTTTCGAAATAATTAGTTGGATTATTTTATGTAATTTATATATTGTAACGGTAGAATTGGTTATCGTATAAAATAAGTTATACTGTATATAGCTTTATATAATAAATGTAGAAAGTAGTCAACTTTACTCAAGCAAGGTTAAGGATAGAGAAATGTTGGTGTTAATATAGTGTGCGATCTACGCATTGCACAGGTAGGTTCAGAATGCGATTTACCTGCCTTCGATCTACCCCAGCCGTACGGAAAATTTATTATATCTGAAATGAATCAACCTCAATGACATTATTCCTAGAACGTATTAAGCGTAATGGATTTGGGGAGGTTATTCTCTGTAATGTACAATATTTCATTATTAGTCTAGAATTAGTCGAGTGCAGATTATATTTTTGGAAATGCATATCAGAGAGTTCTACATCAATGTTGTAATATCTAAAGAAGTTGCTGTAAGATTTCTTCGCCAGTACCAGCTGCTCGACAAAGAGGTCCAGGTGGAGCCGTGTCACAAATTGTGGCACCGATATGCAGGACAAAATTCATATCCATCAGAACAGGCAGTACTTTTTTCATTTCACCGATTTGAACAACCGTGTGAATTCAAACCTACGATTGTCGGAGATTTTGGAAATGGTATACCTGCTCTGCAAGGATTTCGGTTCCCGAAAACTTGACTGGGAAAACACACAACACCATCAATTTTTGTACAATATGTGTCGGGAAATTTGTTCAGCGTTGGTGTCAGTGAATAATCGATGGCAGATGGTTGGAACCGAAAATGATCCTATCCAAATAGATGAGGCGTATTTTTCTGGGCGCCGCAAATATAATCGTGGCAGACTCATCTAGGGCGATTTTCAACCTGAATCGGAAGACAGCCACGCGGAGGTTGAAAATCGTCGCAACCATGGGAAATGGGTATTCGGGTTGTGCACTTCGACAGATATCCGATACTTTTACGTGGAGCGGCGTGATCGGGATACCTTGCTCCCAATAATTGAAAGGAAGTTCAATCGATGTCATGGATTAAATCGGATGAATGGCCTGCGTATAGGACCCTAAATCAGCTGGGTTACGAGCGCAGAACTGTGAACCAGCTGCAACATTACGTTGATCCAGGGACAGGGGCACATACTCAACGGATCGAGTGCAGTTGGCTAGATTGCAAAAACAAATTAATGAAAGCCATGAGAGGTGTCCCGGTTCAACACTTACAATCGTATCTCGATATTTTTGCTGGAGGAAGCTACGGAAAGACGGTGACGTATTTATAAATTTTCTTCAATTGAAATTGACGCGTGGTTTTTATTTTGTAAACATTCATCCCGCACGCATAGCATAGGCTGAGAACTTTAGATAGTCATTCACAAGATGAAAAACATTAATTAAAGTGTAAACAATCTCATACGAGATACTTACATAATGGTTATGTCAGAATTTTGGCATTGAAGCATAAATGAATATTTGTTGAGCGACGGTAAAAGTCATTTCGCCGATCAGACGGAAAGGTACCAAAATCGTGACGTCAATCACAGTAAATAGACAAGGTATGGAAAAGGCGGAGATTAGCTCTAATTGGCTAAGAAAATGTAGCATTATTAGCAATAACGATCTGATTAGCAAATAATCGATCAGCGTTAATGATGACACTAGCAAAATGCATATTTCAAAGGTGATAATTAGTATTGGGCAGAAACTCAAATATGGCCTACCGTAGAATTATACAGGTCAGGTATAACCAGAGAGAGGGGTTCACACGTAGACGGTGAAAAGTGTACTAGAACACAGTAGATTACTAAAAGTTGGGAAAATATAGAGGTGGTAGAAAAACTATGAGTTCGGAAAAATAAGGGAATCACATAAGGCAATAAAGACTTAGCCTAAGAGTCCTTGCGAGTGAGAAGAAAGTTATTCTGTTAAGTAGTCAGTTAAAGAAGAGTAAGAATCTTAACCCACACGACTCTCACAGAAGCGGATTAATTTTAGTTAATACTTCAACATGTTTGGTCACAACTCAACATATTTGGTGTCAGGTGTCGGGTAGGATTCTTCATTTTGATATGAGCGAATATAAGTTGGGATTTTGAAATTAAAGATGTTTATTTATTAATTAAACAACAAAATCGGTGAAATGCACAAGTTTAACGTTTTATGAATGATGTAAAGGACTTAAGTGTGAGACAAAAAAATTATGATTAAAAAACTTAAGTCAGAAAGGTTTTGATATGTAAACTTATAAATGATTTCATGTCTGAATGCATTTAAAGATTCTTATAAATTAATTTTTTAACTTAACGCTATTAACTCTTTATTCTCTCTAAAATACTTAAACAACAATTTTAAAAGAAATATTTGTAGATCAGCATATAATTGCAATTTTCTAATGTTTTATAATAAAAAATGTTTATATATTTCGTATTTGCTAATAACTTACTAAAATTATTTAAAAAACAATTCATTGAAACGTACGCAAATAATTTATATAGAACAATTATTCCATATCTTGTATTTAATTTCAAAATGCAAATACCTTATCCGAGGAAGGTTCAAATAAGTATAAATATACTACGCAACAGGTGCTCGGTACGATAAATAGGAACTATACCTTCAAACATAGTTCACTAACATCTTTCCGCTCCTTATTTTCTTTATCAATCCAAAACTAGCGTGGAGGAGTGGGGTCGGACCGGTTAGATACAAACCCAATCATCCCCCACTCCCGTTGTCACTGTTTAATAGAGGCTTACGATTGATGTTTTATAATTGCCGCGTGCCGTTTTTGTCCAGAATCCGCCACTGATGAAGCTTATCGTCATTCCACCAATAATAAATCCCGCTTCAGATTATTTCCTAGTGGATGATTTCGCTTCTGTCCCACCCAACACACCACATACCCCTCTTAAGTGGACGCCTTTCGGTATTATTTTGGGAGAAACACCTGGCGATGCGCAAGCCTTCTTTCTTTTGACGTTTTTGAATAGAAATCACGATTCATCCCCAGTGACGAGATTCCTCAGAAATAGTTTGCTTTGTTTGCTGCCACAAACCGATGAAAATTCGAAAACGTTTGGTTTTGTTGCTATCGTCAGACTGGACCCATCTTGCCAATTTTCATGCTTTTCCGAGCTTTTTGGGATGACGAACAATGGTCGAATGGTTCAGCACGAAGTCTTCGCCTAACATTCCCGTTGACAAACTTTCATCCTCTTGCCAAAATTACCTAATTGTTAAAATTTGATGGTCAACCTCTTCCTTCTTCATCAGTAAGGTTTCTATCGCCCGATTTCAACTTCTTGAACTGTCTTTCAACCATGGCCTTTGTCAGAAAGTTCGTTGAGATCGCGAAATGGTTGTACTGCATTACAACTTTTCTCAAAGTGGTAGAGCATAATATGGCGAATATGGATATGATTTTCGATACGCATTATCATTATTCAATTATTAAATAATCGCCAATTTTTAAGAAAAAGAAAGCTGCGCAAATAATTAAGCACCGACTCAATAGTTACATGAAAGAATATGGTATAAACTTTGTTATTACATTCTTATGATGAGAATTATTATACTCAATTAAATTATATTTATAAGATGTTTGTATAGAATTGTATTTGAAACAAGAAACTGACGTAGTAGTTGATTATTATGGTGAAGCTTCGTATATATA
>WYDF02109144.1:0-10431 GCA_009867245.2 Adranes taylori
ATATAACTGTTTTACGGCGTAAGCAATCATGTTTATTTATTTTTTATGTGAACATTTTTGCTTAATATATTATCTATCTATCTAATATAGTAATAAATCATTTTCTGTTAACTCCTTTGTCTTGATTTCTTGAAATTCAATACTAGAATAAGTGGAGTATCAGTAGAACGTAAAATTTATAGTGAAAACACGAGTTGCAAAGAAAGTTGGGAGAGTGATTACTTCATTACTAACAATAATGGAAAGTGGCAGTGAATAGTGTGTATAAACGTTGTTTCAGTGCCTAAAGAATATAATGTGAGAGGCCATGACTCAACTTTGCATGAAAACAAGTATGCTATGCATACAGATGAATTATATAGATTGCATTCTTTGTATACATCTTATGCCATGTCTCTTGAGCTGACAAAAGCAAAAAAATTACTGATAGCAGTTTAATTAAAAAGTGTGCCATTTAAATGGTAACAGTATTTGTAGGTTCTAAAATGGCAAGAGAAAATCGAATCAGTGCCACTTTTACATCAAACCATACAAAGAAGGATTGTTGACATGGCCGAGCAAGTACAAACATAGTTTAGCCTGGTTAAAAAAGCTCATATTTCTCACTTTCTCTGGATAAAACACTGATCAAACCGATGTTAGTCAGCTATAAATATTTGTACGTACTGCCTTAGAAGATTTCTCCAGTAAAAATGAATTATTTGATTTTTTCCTCTTCATGGAACAAAAAAGGGAAATGATATCTATGAGGCTCTGAAGAAAACAGTCGACAGAATTGGAGGCTTTCAGCCATTGTAACAGATGGGACCCCATCGATGACAGGTAAAAAGTCCGGATTGGTGGGTTAACTTCGGGAGAACGGATTATCGTCCGAAAATTTATTGTATTATACATCAGAGTTATATGTTGAAAATCAATCAAATTTTTCAACCCGTGATTAAGATTATAAATCTGATTAGAGATGGAAACCGAGCTCTTTTGCAGAGGCAGCTTAAGCAGTTTTTATTGGAAATAGAGGCCGAGTATGGAGTCTTGCTAATGTACAACCATGTAAGGTGGCTAAGCACAGGAAAGTGAATGGAACAATTTTTTCCCGTAGAAAATCCCTGCATTCCTCAATAAATATATTCCATCTGGCACAACTGAGCTGGAAATGAAGTTTGAAGATCCAGAATGTTTAAGACAGTTAGATTTTCTTAGAGATTTGATTTATCACTTTAACTGTTTAAACTTGAGTCTTGAATGGTGAAACCAGACGGTTTCAGATTTGATTGGAATAATAAATGAATGGATTTCGGAAAGTGTTCAAACATGCTCTGGAAAACAAAAACTTGTCACACCTGCCTAGCTGTCTGTAAATTGCAGAAAAATTTAAAGATAACGAAAATATTGAATTTTCAAGCTGCAGTTCACAAATTCAACAAGTTATTGATGAATTCAATTTATTCAATTTTACTGCTTTATAATAATCCTCTTGGGGCTACCATTGAAGATCAACCGCCTGACCTATAACTTGACTTGTGTGATCTTCAAGCTATTTCTAATGACCAGACAAGAAAAGAGACATAATTTTTCTAAATTGCTGTCTAAGGAGAGATTCACAAACTTACGTGATTTTAGATTGCAAATGACCTCAATGTTCGGAAACATATTCTCCATGAAATTCATAAAGTACCACAACAGAAGCAACCTTACCGATTCTTCCTTACTTCATCTTATGAGATTGCCTACAACTGAACTGGAGGTGGACATTCCGTCGTTGGTGGATGATCCGATCGACCACAGTCTTCACATTAAATACATTTTTCATTCTTATTGCAATGTTTGGCTTAAAAAATGTTCTATATATTTTCCGTATATAGAAAAAAGAGTATTTAAAAAAAATACTACTTTTTTCTTTTAATTATTTTTATACCTTACATTGTTTCTTATTGTTACTTAAAAAAATATTATACGGCCCGCAACCATATTAAAGGTTTTAGTTGTGGCCCCTCAGGCCTTTTAAATTGGACAGCCCTGGTATAGATAGAAGAAAAAGTTTGAGAATCGAAAAAGAATCGTTGAAAAGTAGGCTAACTATATCGGATGCATGTGTGAAGGGTATAATGTTGTATAGTGCCGGCATAGGTGTTGAAAATTCGATGCCTGAAGAAATCGTTCTGCAAGAATTGAATCGATACAAATGTTCGACTAAAAGCTATTAAACAGAAGGGAAAGTATGGGAAGAAAGGTATTCAGTATAAGCTGAAGATCGATTGGCAAAGGCGGTAATGTTTGCAGAAGAAATAAATGAAAAGATGGGTGTAGAAGTTTCAGAATTAAATTGGAATAAAAAGAAAGACATCTTACGGGGTGAATCAAGTTAGAGTTATGATATTCAAGACGTGAAGTAGTGTTACATTATAAAAAGGAAACAAGACGAAAAGATTAGGTTGATCGATTACAGTATTATTTGATGGAATAAGAGAGGGCTGGTTAAGTGAGAAGAAGATTGAATGCAGAATGAAAGAATTAGAGATACCAAAAAGGCAGGTGAAACTAAATCATTTCAGACAAAATAGCAAATACGCACACATAAAATAAAAAAAAAAGAATGTCTGAATATGCCAGATTAAGTGTGAGTCAGAAAAGAATAATTGCCAGATTTAGATTTGGGAGCGATAAAAGAGGGAATTGATGTTGGATGGATGAAAAGGAGAGAATGTACAGAATTTATGGAAAAGCAGAGGGAAGATAGTACCGCGTAGCAAAAATATTAGGATTCAATTAAATAGAAAACTAACCGCATCTAGTTGGAAAACGTAATTATTATTGAATTATAAACATACCTGGCAAACTTAAATTCTTTAAACACTAAAAATATAGAAGAAAATATATTAGTTTTAGTCAAAACGGAAATGAGTTAAATTCCATTAGAAAAGTCTAGTCAATTTCAATGACACAGGCTAGTCAATTTCAACTGAATGAGAGTTAAAAAATCATGACTGAGAGAGTCGACATAAGAAGCAGTTTAACTCTACCGCTCTTAATTAAAAGTTAGAAGTAGAACAGTTAGTTAGCAACTTCATTCTTGCGTTAATTATGGCAACAGGTATTGACACAAAAATGTAATTTTTGTTAATTAATTATGTTTCAATAAATCTGCAAGGGTTATTCAACATGTATAAATTTTAATAAACTAAAAAGCATGTCTTATTACGTTGCTAATGAACTTTAACTTTGTCTAATTTTAATTTCTATTCATTAAGTAGAAGGTTTATTTAAAATCTGTTATTAGAATGAGTTATGTTTAACCAAATTGGTGCTATACTTCTTACCCTTCAATTAAATTAAGTGAAACTATGTTTTGTCAAGCAAGCAAAATGTTTAATTAAAGTACTTAAGTACTTGCTGGTGAACTAATGAAAGCAGTACCATCGCAAAAAGGTCTTGGCCTTACAATAAACGCAAACTTCAAATGGAACAAGCATATAAACGGAGTTGTAAAGAAAGCTATTTCTTTAATATACATAACGAAGAAAGCATTTACCAATATAACATCTAATGTTTTTTTTTAACTATTTACAAATCATATCTTCGTTCTATATTGGAATAATGTTATTTGATCTGTATTCCATATTTCATGAAAGACATAGAGACTCTAGAACGTGTACAGAGAAGATCAACCAAACTACCAGCTGAGATTAGGAATCTAGCATACGAAGATGATAGTGTTTCTGAAACTTCCGTCCCTACTAGAACAAAGAACTCGTGGAGTCCTGATAGAAATCGATAAGATATTAAACGGTTACTACATCTGTAATCTAGAGTGCATATTCAGGAGGAAAACAAACATACTCTTGCGTAGCTACAGCTTCAAACTAAGAACTGAACTGTGTTGACGCAATCCAAGGAAACATTTATCACCAACAGGTTAGAACCACATTGCCAGAAGATGTTGTTAATTCCACATTGAAACACAAGTTTAAGAACGAACTGGACTGTATACAGTGCGTGATTAAAGAATATTACAATTCTCATCAACTCTGTTGACTACGCTGTAATAAAAAAAATACTAATACTAATATGTTATCTTGGATTGATTCAAGCAAGTTATTTACACGGCTTATTAAATTGTGCCCAAATCCCTTACTTTGAAGTATTATTTAACTAGTTTGAGTATTGTATATTGTATTGTGTATAATATATTTCTTCTCTTAACAATTCAATTGGTATCAAATTTGCCCAATATATATTTTGTGATAGCGTTCTGTAATTTTCTTTCTATTAAGTACGTTAATACAGTTAACTATATTATTATACATTATTTCTAGCACTTTTGTTCTATACCTAACTTACGTAAAAAACACCTAAAAATAATTTCCCAAAACGCCCATTTCATATAACTAAAATAGTTGTCATTTTGCCCATTACTCTATAATATTATATATGTTATTATTATATTCTTAGATAATAGTGAGCAAATGCTAATAAAAACAATCTTGTATATAAACCCCAAATTCTGCTAATTAAAAGTTTCTTCTCATGCATAATTATGTAAAATGTAATAATAGTGTATAAATAGAGATGGCAGCATAAGCCTAACGCAATGAAAATGCGATACAGGAGTATAATATATACCTATGATCAAAAGTTTCGAAATTTATATCTGCTAAAAGGGTTTTGAGACATTTGTAATATAATCTTATAGATTTTAGAATTTGTTTAGATTAGATGTAGAAATTGATTTCAAAATTGAATACAACTTACCCGTTAGTCAAACATATGAAACAACGCATTGAACTCTAGTTGAACTTATTTAACTGTAATTGAACTCTAGGTTATTTACTACTTGTGGTGAAATTAATTGCACTTATTTAAATTAGATACTTATTGGTATATTTGACATTGAAAAATTAAATTAAATATATAGTTGTTAACGTCATTGTCATAAACTAATGTCATAGAATTTTATAATGCATTATTCCTACTATTTTTAATTGTACTTTATTCGGGGTTATTAACAATCCCCCATTTTTTGAAAAAACTGTACCTATGTCTACCTGCAGCGCCTTTCTTGAAGTATTTATTAATAATTTCCTATATAGTAATTGTGTCATTATGAGCCTTAATTAAATTCACAGAAATTTGTTATTTTGTTAACAGTCGGCGTTAGCTTTGCAATGGAAGCCGTAAATTTAGAGAATTATATATTGAATTTTGAAAATCAGAAAAAGGTAGTCGCATAATTTTGTACGGAGATTACAAGTCCAATCGCAAGGAAGTACATAACGATATAACAGAAACGTGGTTTTGTACTTACAGATGTTGCTCTAGAAATATGAGTACCAGTACAGATATAAATGAGTGCCAAATGAAACAGGAAATGATTTCAAAAGTAACTTTATGTACATCAGTCAGGTGGAATTAATATCTATTCTGAAAATATATGAAGGATTAATGTTATTGGCAAAAACTTTGGGGTTAGCCTGCGTTAGGATATTATCTAATACGGATTTTAAGGATGCGACACAGGATGAAAACGCATTGGTGCAAATTCATCTACTGATAAAGAAGATATGAAAATTCCTAGCGGTTTGGCAGAAAATTGTATATTCTGTGGCCGCCGATATAAACACAGATTTCTTGTGTTTGCATCAGAAAAATCCTGAACATAACTACCCAGATGTGTACGTTTCTTTTTTGTGATGGAACTTAAAGAATTTACGTCAATTTGATCAATTGTCTATGCAGAAGAAGAAACGAATATATGCTGATGTTGTGTGCTTTGGTACCAAACCAACGATAAAATATTTTGATATGTATTTTGATTTTGATATGCATTTTGATATGCAAATATTTTGATACGAAATATTTTGAAATGTGGTACCAAACCAACAATGTTTCATAATGGTTTTGATACCAAGCCATTATGAAACAATGGCGCATTAATATTAGTAAAGTCAAACTCTTGTTGGGAGCCTACATGTTTTAAAACTAGTTTTGAAAACGCTGCTACAAGCCAACCATCGTATACTCCATTAGGCGCCATTAAAAGGAAGTAATGCAGGGAACAATGGTTAGGATGAGAGTGAATGGGAATGTACCGGAATGGTATGAGACAAAAAGAGGTGTAAGGCAGGGATGTTCTCTAAGCGGTAGCTTGTTTAATATATATTTATCCGATTTAGAGGCGGTATTAAGTAAAGGGCAAGCTGATGGGATGATGGTCGGAAGGAGAAAAGTTTGATCTATATAATATGCTGATGATATTGTGTGTATGATGGATATGAGGGAAGAGATGATAGAAATAACAGAGGGTGAAGAGGTCGTTACAGAAAAGGGGTTTGGTAATGAATGTAAAGAAAATTAAGACATAGTATGTAAGAATGGAGGGAGAGAATCTAGAAAGGATGCATTTAAAGTAGAGGGCATATGCATAGAGAATATAAAGTGTTGTAACTATTTAGGTGTCATTTTGGCGCAAAATGGGTCGAGTAATGAGCATGTGAAAATGATTGCTAAGAAGGCAAGAGGGACTATAGAAAGAATGAGGTTGATATGGGAAAGTGCGAATGAGAATGAGGATAATGAATGTATGTATGAATGAATAACATTATAATATATGGAGCAGAGGTGTGGGTGGTGGAAGAAAGAGAGATACTAGAAAGGGTGCAGGTTGTATGTTTGAAAAGGATGCTGGGTTTAGAGAGCTATGTGCTGACCGATATAGCGTTTCAGCGAGCGTTCTTCAGGAAGTAGGAAAATATAAGTGTTGGATAAATGGAGTAAAAAAGATAGTTAATTTTGTGAGAAAGGTGTTGAATTATGAAGGGAGTAGGTTAGTGAAGAAGGTGTATATGGGGAGTGAAATGAAGAAGGAAAGTGAAATAAGGCTGACTGAATGGATAAGGAGTAGAATAAATGTGAATAAGAGGTATTAGAAGATGATAGAAGGCAAGGAAGCAGTGTATGATGTAATTGAAAGGATGAGGGATGTGGAACGGCAGGAGATGGATGTAATGTTAGGTGCTATTAGGTATAATATTTATTATATATGGATAAGGGAAGATTTAGATGTGGGAATGAAGAGGCTTAAAACAAAGATAGGATGCATAGGCAAGAGAAAAAGTGTAGGATGTGATAGGGAAGAGGAAAATTGAAATCAATGGATAAAAGAATGTGAAGGGATAGAGTGGGAGGAGAAAGAAAAGGAGTTAGGGGAACACTGGATGGTAAGTTTGGCTAAGGAGGGAAAATGTTTAGAAATAATGAAATGGATCAAATGGAAATATATAATAGTGGTAAGAAGGGTAAAAGGAATAATGGATAACAGAAAAATAGAATAAGAAAGGCAATGAAGAGTAACTATTTGGTGGAATTGTGTAGGGAGTTTCAGATTAGGTGAGCAAAAGAACACAGTGGTAAAGATAAGGTACATAGGAAAAGGAATGAGAAAAAGAAGTGTATAAGGGAGGGGATACATTGACAGGAGAAGGGGTATATTAGATGAGTTGAAGGTGGGACAAGTGATAGAGGTAAAGGATGCTGTAGAGGATAAAGGAATATATAATCTATCTTTCTCTCCGGATGAAGGAAAGGTTACAATATTATTGCAACATTGTATGATTATCTTTTCAATTGTTAGTCATTTTGTAGTATTTTATGACAATAAAGATTGTATCTATCTATCTATCTATCTATTAGACACCAGTAAAAGAAGTAATTTCGTTGTAATCCGAGTATATGGCACAAAGTTCAAGAGTAAAAACTTTTGGTTGTATTTAAGGAATAGGTCGCATGTGCACAGCTTCGGATCAATTGCCTTCAACTGTAACTAAAGCAAAGAACATTTTTTGATTATTTTCTCGAACAGTGGATTGAAAATGATATTGTCAGAGACATGTGGATATGTTTTGCATAAGTGTATGTAAATCTTGACCGCAGTAAACATATAAAATCGTTCAATATAATTTAACTAACACAAAAACAATACAAGAATGTTTAAAAAGATTTTTGCAATATAATGTCTTCATGCTGAACTGTATTGAATATCTTGCTTCCTATGGAAGATGAAGGAATAAAACTTTGGAAATGTATACAGCATAAAGTGGTCTTTATCGTAATGGTTTTATTAATGCTGTATATTAGGAAAAATTTTGAGCAAGTTTTTAGTGTTATAAACTAGCACACCTAACTTTTTAGCCAGGATATAAGAGTTATCTCTTATAGCCCTTGTAAATGTATGTAAAATACTATTTTCTGTTAATCCAAATATTCATGAATATATGTTATCTAAGAATTCTAAGTCTTATCTATGTTATCTAAGGGTTTTGTATTATCTAATATATCCGAAGAAATTTTCATCCTTCTCTGGATCGTACCCACATAGTTTGTTGGTTTTTAGCTCTTACACAAGTTCTGAGGAGGTAAATAAATCAGTTATCTTCTATGACGTTGTAATTTCTTCCAGATATTGGTAAGACCAGATCTAAAACTGAGAATGTAGGGACGGCTTCATATATGAGGCTCATAATATTCGTTGTTTTTACTAGTGTACATAAATGTTTCCAGTGTAACTGGAAACAGGAAAACAATTTGCTTCAAGCTCAAAGAGAACCTAAAGATGTCTAGTCCTGTATTATCAGCAGTCCAGAAATTACTTGCTTTGTCATCTGCTGACTAAAATATTGCAGATAGATACCGAAAACTTGAGAAATTCAATCTCTATTTTTCGCTAATTCTCAATTATAGAATGGGTAGATTTTAGAGTACATGTGTTTATTTTTCTTAGAAAAATATTATAAAAATAAATAAACCTTTATTGGCATTTTCTACAATGTGTACCTAACAACTATATTCAATAAATCTATTAAATAATATTTTCGAAATAGCACACAAATTTCCCCTAAAATAAAAAAAAAAACACAAAAAAAAGAGAAAACAATTTATTTATAATTCTATAATACTATCCCCCCTATATACTCGTCCCTACTCTATCCACACACCATGATTCTACTATCCACACACCATGATTCTACTATCCACACCCCCCATACTTATCCCACACCCTCTCGACATTCACCACTCGTTCATATCCACCTTATATCCACACTTTTCTTCACATAATTTCAATCAATTTCTCTATCAATCTATTTTTTTCATTACTGTTTTCATTATTTCTGTATTTTTTGCTTTCAGTCCCAAACATATTCTCCAATTTTCCACTTCCTTCCACTCCTTCATAGTCCACCTCATTCCCTCACATGATATTATCCAGTGTTTCTCTATACTTTCACCTCTTTCTACATATTCTACATTTCCTTTCATCTTCTCTCATCCAATATGTATTACCTCTATCCATACTTCCGCATCTGAAACTCTTTTCTTTCATATATTTGTATGATACTAAATATTTTGGCAACCTCCCATCCTCTTTCAACCACTGATACTTTCTATTATATTTATTCTGCCTAAACCTTCCATTTCTCTCTTACACTTCCACCTATTTCATCTTCTCTTCCGCTTCCATAACCACATTCATATCATCCAACATCCCTTTTTTTTCATCCTTGACCAACTTTTTTAAATCACTTACCCAGCATTTATAATCATTCAACTCCTGCATTACGATTTCACCTGGTGTACTTCTTTCTAAACCTAATATTCTTTTCATATATCCTATTTTCACTATTTATAATTCTTCCCTTTCTTTCACCGCCCATACTTCTGCCCCATACAAAATTATACTTCTTACACACACATTTAAAATATTCATTCTCATTTTCACAGATTTACTGAACCGCTCCTCCATACACTCCTCATTCCTTCTGCCGCCACTTTTGTTTTTCGAGTAACCATTCCTACGTGCTATTTTACTGATCTATTCCTACACAACATTTATCCCAGATACTTAAACTTCGTCACATTTTCTAACTTCACTCCATTATCTTAAACACATCTTTCTTACAGTTGAAATTGACATACCGTCGACATGGCGGTCAAATGTAAATTGAAATAACTTATTCAAAAAACATGTCATATTAATAACTTGTGCTACTGAAAATGTTTATTATTAATTAATAAACCAAAGTAATCAATTATATTAAATAATTTTCCAAAACTGCCATGAAATTGAATAAAATAGTTAACATGCTGTAGTTAAATTAAACACATAAAAGTTCTTCTGAAGAAGCGGTAATTGTTTCCCCGAAACATGTCAAGACAATTGTTATTTCTAAGGATGGATCTTTCTTACATTTTCTCTCACCTTTCTTACATATCTTTATTTACGTTCTAGTCCTCTTTTTCCATATATTTATTTACCCTTTAATTATCTCAATCATTTCCCCTCTTGAATAGCCATACACATTATGTCGTCTGTATACCCTAATAACCATATCTTTTTGTCGCTCACTATTCCACCTCTGGATTGTCCGTGTTTCAGTACAT
>WYDF02109155.1:0-10431 GCA_009867245.2 Adranes taylori
ATTATTTTATTTATAAATGATGTGTTATAAGTGTTACCATTTTTCTAATTATTTTCTTTTTTCTTTTATGCTTTCACTGCCCCCCTGGTTTCCTGCAGCGCCCCCAGGGGGCGGTAGCGCCCACTTTGGGTCAAATACTTGGACAGGTTGGCCATTACATAATACAAGCATCGAGCTAGCATGTGACGAAAAAGAACCTCTCTCAGTGAATCTTTCGACCTATGTACATTACTCATACAGATTTATCTTTCTCACATTAATATTGTTGAATAATGTTGAATATAAAGAATTTATATCATAAAATCTTACAATCCTCTATTTCTGGGCAATCCTAACTGGGTTATTTGTTTAGCTTGACCGAAGGCTCTCAAACGCTGGGAATTTCCGAAATGATCCCACGTACAGATTCGCAAAGTATCATAATATTTGTCTAGTAAATTCATATCCTCAATTTCGTCAGGATAGCCTACAAGTGTTACCAATCTCTTTGCTTTTAGTTTCGCTTTTGTTTTAGACTCATCATCCATCCAATCAACACTATCTAAAATTTCTAGAAACGATTTGAGAAGATCATTACGCAATTCATCAGCCTATAATTCAATTGAAATTAAACTGTGTTAGCAATGTTTGATAATTAATATAAATATTTTTCTGTTACTACCTTAGACAGTTTGTTAATATTAAAATGATATCTTTGATACATATACGTTATTGATAAGCTAAAATGAATATTATTTGGATAACCAGTAGTCTTCCTTAGACAATATTCAGATCTAAAACAGATGAAAATAACATTATTTTAATAACTATTATACAATGACAAATTATAAGATTAATAATTTCGATGCATACATTGATAAGTTCATTGTATTCTTCTATTTCTACTGTTAATTTGAAGTATGTGTATTGTTATTTCTTACATTGTATATTATGTGGTTGATATTTTAACCCTTCAATTGTATTAAAATCATCGATAGAAAATCAAAAATCTAAAAAATTATCATAGCACAAATATGACAAACTAAATTAAAAAAGAACATGGCAACACCAGACAAAGGACAGGATACAACAAAAATCAAAATAAACCAAACAACGGCAGTAGTTGCCAGACGAAAATCATTTTTAAGGCAGGTATATTAAAAATATACAATTAGCTCTATCGATAAGAGTGAACGCAATTGCGAGACAGATATTCAGCACAGGTATAAAATCTGCATAATTTCCCCTCAAGATATTTTACTTACAGGTAGATCGCTTATTTACGCATGTTTCTACGCGTGCAAGCATCTTACTGAAATTTTTAACAAGTTTAAATAAAACTGTACTTGTTAAAACTTACTTGTAGCAGTACACGTTCGACGGCACTACGCGAGCGCGAGGCCTTTGCGATGCGAGTGACCCGACGACCGAGAGTAGTGTGTACACTCTCGGGCGAGACTCTCGATTGGTTCTCTTGTAGACTTACGTGACTGTGATATTGCAGCATACGCTGCGTATTGTTATTACAACTATGTAAAAAAAAAATGTATGGAAATACTCAAAATAATTAAACACACGTTTTATAATACGACAGACCAAGACGCGAGCGTGTACTAATCTCGCGAATGCATCATTAATATTCGGGAGACCCCCTACTTGCTATCTCGCCCCTTTTGCTCGTGCTAGAAACCGGTACTAACCCGAGCGCTCCGTGGCTAAGAGGAGACAGCACGAGGCAAAACGATACAACTAAGTACACTCTCGCGCTCGTCTGGTCCTGTATCTCTTCGCCGAGCGTGTACTGCTCGTCTATTAAATTCACTTAACACAATGGTTGTTTAGGATAATAATCGATTAGCTTCAGAAATGAATAGCTGTAATCACGGGAGAAAAGTGTACTTAGCACGCATAAGGATTTAATATTTTGCCATGTGTATAATCTATCAATTCCACAAGTAAACATTATTTAAATGTATTTTTTAAAACACTAATCAGTTTCAAATTTACGGGAGGGAATTAACCAAGTTTAAACCGTCATTTTATTTAAATTATACTTAAAAATTAAATTAAATTATTCAGATGTAACAGATATGTCGTCAGTTTGAACCTCTCCCAAAATTATAATAGTATATAACTGGAGAAAATGAACACTAATTTAATTATTCAGTTTTATAAGGTATATATCTCAAGGAATAGATATAAAACATATTTAAATAAACATATTTAAATAAACTGTAAAATAATTAAAAATAATTAATACCATTTATTATAAATAGTAAATAAATACTTTGGAAAATATTATTTGTTTGAGCAATTATAATTTATGGTGAATGCTTTGGTTCGCTAAATGTAGCCCTAATCATTCACCAATATGTATCTTTATAACAATGAGATCTTTTTATCAATAAGAAATATATACTTCAAAATAGAAACTAGTATTAAATTGTCTATTTGTTTATAATACGGCAAATATATATGCCAGGAATATGGAAAACTGAAACAACTTGAAAGGAACATTTTCTATATACAGTTAAATTACTTTACAAATTCATTAAGGGGTCATATCTAATAAGAAATTTCAGACATTATGGGTATTTAAATGTTGACCTTCGGTTATAATGATAACCAATGGAGAGTGTTGAAGATAATAGGGGCTCTTTGGAACTATTACAGTTGAACCCCTGATGTCCGATATCATTTTGAAAAAAATCATAAGGACTATCAAAATGTATAAACAAATATAAGACGTTACTAAAAAGTTTTTTGATAATATTTTTATTACTCAAAATTAGCCTAGTATATTCAAGTGCTCATATTGGCAAAACTGATCTCTCTTAGTCTTATATAAGTTCCCCAAGTTTCAACTGTTATAGGAAGCAAGATATTTAAGAAATTTCGATACAAAAAATTACAGCAGAAGTTTTCGAGGAAATGGGCCGCACAATTTGCAATATAAAGAACAACCAGTATATACGTTCGTATCTCCGTATCTCCTCGCCGAGCGTGTACTGCTAGCATAATGCTAGTAGTATACGCTCAGTAAGGCAATAAGGGACCAGGTGAGCGCGAGAGAGTACTTGGTTGTCTCGTCTTGCCTCGTGCCGTCTCGACTTGGCTTCGGGACGCTCGGGTTAGTACCGGTTTCTAGCATGAGTCAAAGGAGACAAGAGAGCAAGTAGGGGGTAGTGAGAGAGCAAGTAGTAAGTAGGGGGAGAGCAAGTAGGTGTTCTGCCATATTATAAAACGTGTGATTTTGGTAATTACATTTTTTGTATTCTGAATATTTTCGCAATGAAGAAATTATTAGCGGAATTTATATTTTTTGTAATCATTTATGTACATAAACTTATTTCGTATATGTCTCGCATAAGTCTACGCGAGAGAACAAGAGAATCAAATCGAGGATCTCGCCCGAGAGTGTACACACTACTCTCTACTCTTGGCCTTCGGGCCCTCTTGCATTGGAAGGTCTCACGCTGGCGTCGTCTCGACAAGCGTGTACTGCTAGCATTAATGTTATTACTATGAGGAATGAAAAAGGCAAATTATCAATTGTTAATAATAATTATAAATGTAGTTTAAACAGATTTCCAAGTCTGGCAAGAAAACATGGCAATGCTGTAAAAAAATGTCGTACGAAGTTATATAGTTACAGTGATTATGTTCCCATCTATAGTGGAGAAGAATGTTTTCTACAACAGTGAATCAAACTGAAACTTCTCTAAATCGACAGGTGCTAATATTTTTGTGTAATATTTATTTACTTGTTACAATTATAATTTTATTAAAACTTGTAATCGTATATGTTATGTTAGTTACATTTTGTAATCTGTTTTTTTACAGATTGTAAGTAATTTCTGCAAAAGATGATTTAACAGAAAGGCCAGAAAAAATTAACCGACGAGAGCTAGCCGTGAATCAAGATAATTTAATAAATTGGGTCAAGACAAAATATATACAAAAGCCGCTGCAACATTGCCATCACTTCCTCAAAACTTACATGAAGTGCATGAATATTTAGAAACAACATAGGTTCCATTTAGAAATAACAGAATTCAAAACTTTTTGTAAAGAAATATTTTTAATGTAGAATGATAGTGCCACGTACCGAAAATATAAGCAGTGAAATTAAACATAATCTGGATGTAAGCAGGTTAACTTAATCTATAAATTATATTCTAATAAATTCAAACTGCAATAAAGTTCTATTATATTCGAGAAAAACCTATTTATTCTTAGAATCTGAAACCAGACGTTCAACAGGATACGGCTGCATTCCATGATAAGAAGCAAAAGGTCACGGTCTGCAGTTCTAGTCAGACGTCTTGTTTAGACCGGCATTCTTAGCTAAGCTATAAAGGGACATTCTGGGAGTTTGCATAGATTATTTAAAATTAGGTACGCAAAAAGTTAGTAGTATGCGACTAATAGCTCTAACTGAAAGTATAACAATAGAGTCAGTAAAACATGTCACCGCATCAAGAGACGCGCATGTAAAATGTACTTTTTATTCACTTATTTGTTCGCAAGAGCTGATCGAATTTAGTCAAACATGTCTAATCATAATTTCCAATATTTATGATTACGCATATAATGTTGGTAGATAAGACTTGAGCATAATACGGTTTGGCTCGTCGCTTGAGTGGAAACTTCTGCTGCTTCACTGATTTGTATGATGGACTGCAGCATGTAACAATTAATGTGTGAGCTGCTCCAAAGAGACCGATACCAAGTACAAAGATTCTGTGGAGGCTTACGCCTATATATACCGCTGCGTTGTATAGAATATTTTAGTTCCTTGTGAACTAAAGAACCGGCAGTCAGCAGAGTCAAGTGACCAGCCAAGCCGAGATGTAAGAAGCAGAGACAGTCAGCGACCACCACTGGATGAGTAAACATTTGGTAAGCGTTTTAATATATCGCTATACTGTTCTATTACATGTGTTCATGATAGCTTTGCTCTCTCCTTCTTCCTTTCCTACTTCCTACATAAGTAGAGTGAATGAATTTAACCAACGAGAACCGGGGTTAGATCCTGTCACTTAGCAGCGATAACGTTACGGGTCAACTGAAGTGTTATTGTGGCTGGTAATATTCCTTCTCACTCCATCTTACTAGAGGACATATTACTAGACAGGCGACAATCATGACAAGTTTTATTCATTCGGCAACGGTAGCACTAAGATTGATCCGCAGTACTATGGTGGTCTATAGTGTATCCATTCCCCATGTCTGATAAAGTGTATATTACTAGACAAGGGTCAGTCGCCACTAGTCTTATTCACTTGGTGGTACGGTAATACTAAGCGTGAACCGCAGCGCTACGGTAACCTATAGCGGTTGCTTAAATATTCCTGTCATTCGTATCATTTGAATTGTTGTGTTAAAGAAACGCCCCGTATTAAGATACCACGCTTTTACATGCTCCCCGAATTATTAATGTTTCATTACCATATCACCGCACGTTTTCATATGCATGGCTTTTTAATTGATTGCTAGATTATTTTAATATTTTTGATTTAATATTTGCTTACTGCTATTAGTGCGCTACTGTTTATTTTTTGACATGTAATTAATTGACATTTAATTGTGGAATTGTATTTCTTTCTTTGTTTATATGGTCTATAAGAGAACAATAGACGGTTTTCTTAAAACGTTAATACTGTTTCACTCATTAGTAGTAAGTTCAACTCAGAATACTATAGTGCTTGTGCCCTCAGAAAGAGACTAAGAACCGGAGGGACAACAAGAACAGTTCCAGCGTGCGGTCTCACGTTAAATTGACCTGGCGCCAGAGTTACACGTTTCCGAAGGACAGAATGATTCTGTGGTATTAAGATATTTGCGCCATCAGTGACAATTAATAGGGCTCCCAATTAGCAACGTCGCGAGTGGGAGTCTGTCACAATACAAAAAGAATCCCCACATCCCTACCCTAAAAAATGGCAGGTGACAATTTGCAAATTGTAAATCTTACAGGCGTGTATCTAGATGCGACGACATGTTGCGACGACTTATTATTATACTTTTAAATAAATACTTTTAATTACTATTAGAGTCGCGTCCTACCAACTCAGTGCGTACCTTATTTTAAATAAACCATGCAAGCTCCTTTATAGGCTAGCCAAGAATAGCGACCAAAACTGGGCCTCCAGACTAGAGTTGCAAAATAGTATGACCGTGAACGTGTCCCTCTTAGAATGGAATGCAGCTGCTTTCTATTGAACGCCTACTTTCAGATTTTCGCCTGCTTTAAGAATTAATACGTTTTTCTCGAATGTAATAGAACTTTACTACAGTTTGAATTTAATAGAATATAATTTTAGACTAACTTAACCTGCTTGCATCCAGATTGTATTTAATTCAACTCTTTACATTTTCGGTACGTGGCAATAGAGACAATCGTGTGGTTATTTTTTCTTGCGTGACAAATTTAATATTCTTGATTAAGTGTGATTTATTATATGCGGATGGAATTTTTACCCAACTATTTACCATAAACGGTATAAAGAATGGAAGATATATTCCATCAGTTTTCTTTAACTGAGTTAAATAATTCGAAAACAGCATATTGACGCTTAGGATGTTCAAATTGACATATAAAATGGAAGGTAAAAGTAGATGCGCATTTCTGACATATGGGTAACCTTCATCAGTATCCTCTGCTTTCATCTCGCATCATTGCGTTCGTTAATGTAAACTAACGCTCCGCTCGGTGCACACCTTCGGTTGGCAATCCAATTTGAAAATACTTCATATGAATTTTTACATATGTATAATTGTTTGCCTATATTATTAAAGAGATCTTATGAAATTAAATGCCGTTATACATTTAGTCAATAGGCGAAGGTGGTGCACCGAGCGAAGCGTTACGTTTCATTAACGAACGCAGTGATGCGATGTGAAAGCAGAGAGTACTGACGAGGCTACTACCTATGCCAGAAATGCGCATCTATCCTTACCTTCCATTTATAAGACAATTTGAACATCCTAAGCGTCAATATGCAGTTTTAGAATTAATTAACTGACTTACAAATAGTTATATTTTTCATGCAAATAACGAATTAAAGTTAAAATCTTTTACAATAGACTTTGAAAGTACGATAAACAAATCAACTTTAAAACTTTGGCCAAATATAAATATATTCGGTTGTCGTTTTCATTTGGGCTTGGTTTTGGAAAATTCAAGAATTTGAGCTTTTCGGTTTGTCATTTTTGGAACCGTAAGAAGTTGGTGATGTATTTGCCATTTAAATTATGGTCAATAGAGAAAAAACAATGACCATCTGATACAATTGTGTGATTTTTCAATTGATACATATATCGACGAAAATTCAAACTTTTCTTCTAGAATGTGGATTTCGAGAAATGATTAACTTCTTTGTACAACTAATCCATTTGAGTCATTTAATACAAAGTTCAAAAGGTCTATTTAATGAATTTTAGATGCGCTAAAATTTGAGATCGGTTTGAAAATCTCTCGACAGAGATGCTTTAATTTGAAATGGTCCACACTGTTTCATCTTCTCACAATTGCACTATATGAAAATTTTATACGTCGTTTTTTCGTCTCGCAGCTGATCTATACTTTTAAAGGGCTAAACTGACCGTCTGGCAATTGCGCTCCTCCAAAATAAACTACAAAACAATCAGACATCAGTCGTAATAACTTGACTATGGATCTGTAGATCAAACTAGGTAGAAGAATGCAGCAAGTATTTTCAGATACATAAAAAATAATTAAAAGTAATATACGTTCAAGTAATCTAATATATACCTATTTGGATATGTAATCCCCATGTTCTCGTACATTTCTTGAAAATATGTTTGCATTGTAGTATCACTATCAGGCGCCATATAGGTTAATAAACGTGCCAAAATATAATTTCTTAGTTCTCTAGCACTCGAATATTGATAAATTTGTAACATATTATAAAGTTCAGTATGATTCGTAACCATAAATTTCATATCAGAAGTAATTGTTACATTAGTATGTTTGAAGATCCTATTCAAAAATTCTAACCAATCAAGCTTAAATGTGAATTTAAAATTAATTTCTAAAGTATACAAATCAGCGCAAAATGAAAGAACAATAAGTTACTTTGATTTACTTATAATTACTTTAAAATCCTCATCTAAGTTGTCCGTCCATATTTGTAGTTCCCGTAGCGGCAATATAGCTGGGGGTAAGTTTGGAATTTTTCTTTGTTTTGGAATCTAAAGTACAAATACAACATATTAATATTATTATTATATTAGAGTCTTACATACTATGCCTTATTTTCTTCACCATCATGAAAGTAATTTTTTAAATCATAAATTACTTGTAATACATATAAATAACTTCAATCTATATAGTGACTTTCCTGAAGGAATTACCAATAATAGTAGAGTAAAACCTCAAACTTTTTTTATGGTAAAAATGTTAACTAACCTACCATAAATGGATGGATGCAGTAGAAATTAGACAGGAGGTAGCATACGTACTCAGGCATTCCAAATTACCGGAACAAAACATTAACAAAGATGAAAGATTGGCTCTCAAGCAACTAAGAAACAACAACGAAATTGTGATACTACCTGCTGACAAAGAAAAAGAAACAGTAATCATGAACACGTCTGATTATGAACAACAACTAAATGACTAATTTGAAGTCAACATTTGCGTAAAAATAAGTAAGGACCCTACCACACACATAGAGAAAACTACAAAAACATAACTTAAATCTTCACTTATTGACGCCGAAACAGTCAACAAACTAAGTCTACGCGAAAAATCATCGAAATGTCTGAAATTTTATTACCTAAAATCCACAAAGAAAATACAACTCTAAGACACACCGTCAGTTCTTTTGATTCTCCGACACATTGTCTTTCACAATATTTGGCCCAATGAATTGAACCTTTGATTGTATCTTCTGAAACATAATAGTTAGCTTCGATGTCGTATTCTTTTTTACTAACATCCCCGTAGGTAGATGAACCATTGGACATACTAAAAACAAAACACCCAGTTCCCACGCACATCATTGATTTAATCAATCACTACACTAGCAACTTCTACTTCATCCATAGAGAACAACGTTACAAACAACAATTTGCAGAATCAATGGGTTCACCTCTTTAATGCGCTATCGCCATCTTTATGGAAGATTTTGAAGTAAGAACTTTGGACAAGATTCCTCTAAAACCCAAAATATGATTGGGCTATGTAGACGACATCTTTGTTATATGGCCACATGGAAATCAAGAACTACTGAAATTCCTCGACTCACTTAATGCTGGACATCCAAAAATCCAATTCACCATGGAAGTGGAAAACGACCATCAACTACCATTTCTAGATGTACCAATTTTAAAGAAACCTAAAGGGTCTTTTACACAAACAATTTATAAAAAGAAAACGCATACAAACCGCTACTTACATGCTAATACTCAAATAAACAACAATTTACATCTGAAACCCAAAATACAATGTCTGGAACCAGCACCCTCTGAACTAAATGCCATTGCAACTCTACCGTATATTAAAGGAACTACCGACAAAATATCATAGATCTTAAAGAAAAACGGCATCAAACAGTATTCAATACATACCAAAAAATCAGCAGCATATTATCCAAAAGACAAAATTCCACCAGGAAACCAAGAAGTGTACGAAGTACCCTGCAATTAAGGATACCCTGCGATTTAGTCTATATAGGTCAAACAAACAGAAAAATATCAGCAAGAAAAACTGAATACACAAACAACGTCAATAAGAACTTCAGCACGTCCGCCTTGTCCAACATAATTGCACAACCGGTCACAGAATAGCTTTTGAAAACTCTAGTACAATAGCCCTAGAAACCCACTGTAGCAAGAGAATTATTACAGAAACCATAGAAATCAAAAAACAACTGAACACGATGAACAAACTAAATAACAACTAAAACATTTCTAGCGCTTGGAAACTGTTTTAATACCTTAATAGAGAATAAGAGAATAAGTTTTAATACCTTCGGATCTTTGATATCATGTAAGAAATCTATTAAATCCGAAATTTCTCTTTTGATGGCTTCTTTAGGTTTTCTAGAACCTATAATCGATTTCAATCTTAGTGCATTTTGATTTAAGAACTTTTCGAGTGGTATAAATTCCTCGTTATCTCTCGCCGAAAACATCCGACCTAATCCATCAGGTCTATGTTTCGGAAAAATATCACCATCATAAGTGTTATCAAAATCAAATTTTATGCCAACATCAGGCATATGTAAATCATCTTTGGTTATCTAAAATATGTAAAAAAGCTTTATAATCAAATGTTATCTGATAAAAAATTCAATATAAATTAATTTGATTATTGTATTTTCAAAATAATATGAATCGTTAAATAAAATTTTAATTAAGTAAAATGTTCTTGTCCAGTAGTATATAATATCAAATGAAAATCATCGGTAATTGGACATCAGG
>WYDF02109166.1:0-10431 GCA_009867245.2 Adranes taylori
ACCACAAATAGCTAAATTCTTTTCAATAAGAGAGGTAGCTGAGTTCTTGATTATTCAAAATGACTCTCTCATTTCGGCTTTCCCGGATATTTATACTTCACTTTTATTATTTTTAACCCTGCTAGTAAGTGTGGCAACATCGGAATGATCATGCTCAAAATTAAAATTAATAAAAAATTATTACAAAAAAATTATTTACGAAATTATATCACAATGACTGAACAACGGTCCTTGGGACTCGCCGTTTTATGAATTGAATACCAGAGCGCACGTGAATTAAAGATATTGTTAGAAACTTTACAGAAATGAAATGTAGAAATGTTAAAATTTAATTGAATGTATTTTCTAATAATATTTTAGAGGGCAGTTTATTTATGTTCTTTCTTTTACTAACCATGTGTTTCCAATTCTTCCGTTATTTAGGAATAATCAAATTCAAAAAACCTTCTTTTTTGCTCTTTATAATTAAGGGGGCCGATTAATCAACTTTGCTCCAGGGCCCACGCTGTTGTTGTTACGCCACTGTTTCTTTGAATGGGTAGCGTACACTCTTTTCACTCGTGTAGCGAAAAGAAGGTCGGACGGTGTCAAGTCATATGAACGCGTGTGCCAATGCACAACAGCGCTTCGAGAAATAACACGACCAGGAAATAGCGTTCCCAGTAAATTTAGTCATTAATGTATAGATTATGTTCGTCGGTATTCTTTAATTAAATAAAAAATATTTCGTCTCCTCCACAAATTTTATTTAATACTTTTAACGTATTCCGTTAAATAACCATCATCAGAAAAACAAAACTACAAGAATATTATTTTAAAAGTTTTTAAATTTTAAATAAATGTAATGAGTTGAAATGACATTGAATACATCAAAATATTTGAAGCATGAAATTTAAACATGTCCACAGAAGTATTAATTTAAAAGAAAAAAATTATCATGTTTAGAGCCTTTTTTGGAAAATTTTTTCATTTATATACTCAAAACTATATTATTTCAATATTCAAGATTAAAATGTAATAATATTATAAAAATAATATTTTATTTTACATTTTATATTTGTGAATTGGAGATTTATTCATATAATCTAGTTTGAGTTGTTATTAATAGAATATTATTAATGTTTTTAATTTTATAGGTACTTAACAAATCTATATATTAAATTAAAAAAATTAAGTTATTTATACAAGAAAATGGAATGTTATCAAAAAATAAAGAGTTTAATGAAGACAAAATAAAGAGGCTGATAATTTAAACTAAATATTGAAGTACGCTTCAGTGTTGGAGTCCACATGTTTAATGTAATGAAAAATTAATATTCCAAAAACTCCATTTAATAACATTTGCAATTTTAGATGAGCTTCCGGGCCCAGCAAATAGAATTATGTGTTGTTGAATTAGGTGAACAACTTGTTGAACAACTAATTCAATTTGCTTGGCTCGAAAGCTCACCTAACATTGCAAATGTTATTAAATGGCGTTTTTGGAATATTAGTCTTTCATTACATTATTCAAATTACAGTTGCTCATTTTTTTAATAGAATTTCTGATTCCTAGATCTTCTGCAATATTGAGTTTTTTACTACTATTGTAAAAATGAATTGCTGAGATAAAAATATGGTTTTTAATAAATGGAGTTGGTTTCTAATAAATTATTAGCAAAATTAGAAAAATTGTTATCTGATTTTAAGCATCTAATTAGTGTGTTCTTTTATGTGTATTTTAAATTGATTTCAAGTTTGACTTATGTATTCAGCAAAACAGTTACATTTAAGTTTGTAAGCATTTTTCTCGTTAATTGGTATTTGATGTTTGTTTTTTTCAAATAGAGATATTAGAGTGTTAATAATTTTAAATGAAATTAAGTTATTCAATCTATCATAAAGCTATTCAAAATACGTGAAATCTATCATAGAATAGTGTACGATATATAAAATCGCTTACCAAAAGCATTATTTTCTCGGCGACATTCGCTGACTGTCGCTCTGCTGGCTGCTGCTGGACGTCTTCATTTTGAGATCAACAAAATTATTAGGTAACGCATAGTTTCCCTCTCGGCAGCACACAGATGTTACAGAAGAAACAATTAGCTAACAAAGCAGCAGCGACGAACAGCCAAACATATCATTTTGTTCTCGAAGCGGTCTCTTACATATTACAGCGTAGACAAAGGTAACAGTGGAGCGAACCGAATAGTCCACATGAAGTTCGCATAGCTACATATCCCTACTCTCTATATACGTACTTATTACTCATAGTCAGCGTACATGCGCTTAAACATAGGTAATGTTTATTAATTATACCCACTCATATAACACAGCAAAAGTAATATAATTTTCTGCTATACAATGTACGCCAAGCACAAGCAAGAGATGCGTGAATGAAAGCGCGCACGCATCGTTCAAGCACGCATCTTTCCCTTTAACTTTATTATTAGTTGAATCCAATATTGGGGTTCCCGAAAGTTATCGATTTAAATTGTTTCTGCTAACGTACTTTGTTACACTATTTTAAAAATAGCTAAAGCCAAATTTTTCAAATTACTTTGTTAGGAACATATTTTATAGAAAAATATGAATTTAAAAATAATTAAATGAGTTAATCAACTTCCAACGCACCTGCTGATGACATGTAACACCCAAATAGCTTAGTCAAGTAGGACAGATGCGCATTTCAAGCATTAGTTATAGCTGTCTTCAGTACCGTCTTTTTGCTATTTTCAAGCTATTTTCAATATTTTCTATTTACTTTTTATGTATAACAATTACAGAGTTCTATCTAACAGGTGCACGAAATTGACAATCCAATTGAGACGAAATAGTAGGTGTCTTATTCCTTTCAACAATCGGAACGGAATTATTTTATAAGAACTTTAACAATGATATTAAGATGCTTTGATACTTAAAGTTCTTATAAAATAATTCCGTTCCGATTGTTGAAGGGAATAAAACACCTACTGTTTCGTCTCAGTTGGGTTGCCAATTTCGTCTAGCTGTTAGATAGAACTCTGTAATAGTTATACATGAAACGTAAATAGAAAATTTTGAAAATATCTTAAGCGGGCCAGACGTGTGCAGTCACCTAAGACTATGGTTGCACTGCAAAAAGAGGGTACTGAACATGGCTATAACTAATGCTAGAAATGCACATCTGACCTGTCTGGCTTTATTAAGGTCATCAATAGGTGATTTGGAAATTTATTAACTCATCTAACTATTAATAAATAGTTATCTACGCCTTAAGTAATACTATTACACATTCTCATTATACACAAATTAATAGCCTCACCTCAGAACATTCAGTAAATACAGACATAACACAAAAATTTTCACTCCCAAACATTGGAAACATCTTTTTAAAATAAAAAAATTTATATAAATTAAAATATAATTGTAAATTTCATTTAAAATTAGTAGCACTCTAAAATCTCCTTGTAAAAAATAAAGATAAAATACGAATCAATAAGAAAAATGAGGTTTACAAACTTAAATGTAGCTGATCTGCGGAATATATAGGTCAAACTTGAAGACAGTTTAAAATACACATAAAAGAACACATTAAATGTTAAAAATCAGATAATAATTTTTCTAATTTTCCTAATCATTTATTAGAAAACAACCATAATTTCAATCCAAATAATTTTTTATCAGCAATGCATTTTTATAATAATGATAAAAACTCAATATTGCAGAAGATCTAGAAATCAGAGATTCAATTAGAAAAATGAGCAAGTTTAATTCAAAAGATCAAATTCTTTATTTTTTGGTAACATTCCAATTCTTTATAAATAACAAATATTTAAATTTAAAATATAGATTTTTATGTCTAAAATTAAAAACATTAATAATTTTCTATTAATAATAATTGAAACTAGATTATACAGAAAATCTTCCATTCAGAAATATAAAATGAAATGAAATGGTATTATTATTTTTATATTATAAAAATTTTTAAATCTAGAATATTGAAATAATATAGTTTGAAGTCTTTCGATAAAAAAAAATCGAAACAAATGATAATTTTTTTTCTAATTTTATTTCTGTGGACATCTTTAAATTTTATACTTCAAGTATTTTGATTTTTTCAATGTCATCTCAATTAATTAAATACATTTGTTCAATCAACACTGAAAATGAAAATATCATAAAAAATTAGTATTATAATTTTTAGATATATTTTTATTTCTTAATTTTTTATCTTAAATTAATATTATAGGATCCCTCGTATAATTCAATGTTATCAATAAAAATAAGTTTATTTTAATACATGTATTAAATTAGCATATAACAGCTAGCAAAATAAATCAATTGTTTTGTTCATATTATACAACTCAATATTTATAGGTCACGTCTTAATTACAAACAAATCATATAAAAAATTTAGAATACTATTGCAATTAACAAACTGCTAAGTTCAATGAATTTATTTAGTTTTTCTTACATGTCTAATATTAAATTACGATAAATATTGGTTGTATATGCCAAATTAAAAACAGATATTTTAGAAATCTGTAAACGTTTAAAAATGATTTTAAACTTATACATTTTTTTACCTTTAACATAAACATAATTTTTACACTTTTTTAATCAAGTACATTATTTAGTTTTAATTATGTATGTATATTGTTGAATTATTTTAATAAAGTTGAAGTTGTATTTTTACAGTTATTTCGCCAATACGGTGTTTATATCATTACAAATTCCCTTTAATTTGACTATAGCAAACGGGGTGTCATTCTTTTGTATTTCTTTTATATAAATATTGATTTATAATTTATTTAAATTAATTAATTTAATATTTTTAAATAATATTTTTAAGGCATTTTTAATATGTCAAATTTGCCTTAAGTAACAAATAAATTGAAATTAATCAATTCAATAATTCAATTCAACAACTAAATCAAATTGAATAATTTTTAACTCGTTTACGGGTAATAATTTAAAACAAATCAAATTCTCTCACAGCGAGCCACAACGGAAGTAAACAAAAGTTTTACCAAAGTTGTTCAACATTTATTTAAAATTTTTAAAACTTAAAATAATATTGTTCAAGGTTTGTTCTTCTATTGATGGTTATTTAAGCGAAAACGTTAAAATATGTTTAATAACATTTGTGGATGAGACGATTTTTTTCAATTTAATTAGAAATTTCGTATTGGATTTGGTCGTTGCATCATCCTGGTGAAATCAAATGTCTCTTAACTCCATATGCTACAACGAGACTATAAAAACTGTTAAATTCTATAGTAATATCTTTCGCCGTTCATCTTAAATACTTTTCTTCGTCGTCTCTAAACTGAACGGACCGATAATGCCTTCTGCCCAAGATTTATACCAACCAGTAGCACATTGTGCATGCAGTCGTCTGACAACAATTTAAGGGCATGTTACCACCGGGTTATTAACATCGGGATCTGTCGAAACTTGAACCAACATCCAATCAATGCAAGACAGTGGAAGGATCATAGTCCGGGGGCTTCAATTCCTAGGTCAGCCAAATCCTTTGCCAGAATAATCAAAGGTGTTATTTGTGAGAAGCCTAAGTGCTGTCAACGATGAGAAAATGAAAGCACTGTGTCCTCGGCCACACTCTGGCTGATAGCACCGATATTTTCAGCCTACCCGGTAATCCTCAATTTGTTGAAAATATTTTGAGTTGTTTCTTCGGTTGGTCAAATTAATTGATTAAACAGTTGAAAATGTTTTGTACAACTCTTAATCACTATTTTGTAGTTTAAGACACCATTGACCATTGGACATTTTATTTATCACGCCGCTAGCGCTATCTTGTAGCAACAAATCGTTAACAATTCTATTCCCCTATTGGTAAAACTTATATTTTAGTGTAGCTTAAGCTACCAAAATCGAAAATTTCAATTTAAGAACAAATTAACAGCTAACGTACGAAACGAAAGTAAATGTAGCCTAAATTTTAAGCAAATATGGTACAAGTGGCGATTAGCAGCGTATCTTGATGGGGTTCAAGATATGTATATTAATATTAGCCATATCACTCTACCTAGATCGCTTCGTCGCAGGTTCGACGACGATAAACTACGTCGAGTGCTACGATCCGCTGTGCAACGTATGGTTCGATGTGGCGCCAATGAATTTAAATCGTTCCGCTCTCGCCGCTTGTGTCCTGAGCGGTTTACCAAATGCTCGTGAGTATTCAGTACTTGGGCGTACGAACAACGGTGAATCGGGCCAAGGCGGAGCATTGGTTGTAGGTGGAAGTGATAGTGTTGATGTGGAAAGAGTAACTAATCAACAACCTCAACTAGAAATTGAATATCAGGACGAACATATTGATGAAATTGTGGGAGACGAAGGAGTTGATTTTGATGAAGGTCACGTCGATGAAGATGAAGGCGAAGAAAATGATGAGTACTGGTAAAACTTATAAAACTCTTGTCTTTTTTTTATTTGTGTGGTATCGCCTGTTTTATCTATACACATATCATGTAATGTACCGTTTTCGTACAATTAAAATTTTAAACACGTTTTAAGTTTAAGTTTGCTTTTAATTCAATTTGAACAATTTTTAACATAGTAGGATAAATACAACTTACTGTGCAATCGGTGAGGGCGCCACAAGCTTATTCATGATGACAAAAAACCATAAAAAGTAATTTAAATAGACAAAAGCTTATTCATCCTAAGGAAAACCCGGGAAATTAAAATTCACAGCTTGACCTAGCATTTCTTCCAAACTTCTTAAATCTTACAGAAGAAATAAACAGAATTTATTTATTTTTGTGTCGTTCTAAATTGATATTTATATTAAACTAGCGGGCCCGACAAATGTTGTTTTCGTGGTGCGAAACTGTGCATGCAATAGAAACTAATTATATAATCAATATCACATATTGTCAATAAATTCATTACGTATATGCATGTTTGAATGGATGTAGGCATGTAGGCTACCTTTATCACGAACTTCCTAGACATTTAACTAATTTTCCCTATAATATAATTTCCTCACATTCTAATAAGTCGAAAAGAATTTTAAGTAAAGTGTTCATACCAAAAATATATAACATTTTTTTCAAATAAATGTAAGTACGCAAGAAAAATTTCCTGAAATCTTTCATTACCATATACATATGTACCTAGTCCATACGGGGTATTTAGTTTAGGTTCTACAATTGGGAGAATAAATTTAATAATCAACCGCAATGGTGGTAGCTTCGAAAGAATATTAGAACAAATAAAAAGAATTAAAACAAGAAAGAAATTAAACTTAAATAATTAATGAAAAATTTAACTTCCAATTAGGGCTAGTTCAATTTACCAATATGCCCTTAACGATTTAAATATTTAATTTAATAAAAATTAATTAAATTTATTGATTTACAGTACAGCGCAATTGCGATTAAGATTTATTGCAGTAACTCATTAAGATTAATCTTAGGTCAAAATCATTGGATGTACTTAGAAATAACGCTAAACATTAACTCGTTTATTCTTAAAAATAATTAACCATATATACAAAATGTACAAAAGAAAAAGAAAACAAATGTTTTAAAAGTTTAAACAAACAGCTCACGTAGTCATAAAAAGAAATGTTTAACTAAAATCTTTTGAAAGACAATAAAATCATAACAGAACCAGTTCGACGAAATCTGAATAGTACATATCTACATTTTCTGTCAATAATATGAAAATAATAGCACACCTAGATGTGAGAATTGAAATTAACGTGTATCAATCTGGTAATCTTGAAATTGATCAAATTGAATTTACACGATGTATATTCATAATAATTTCTTTTGTTTTGTTTACCTTTTTGTCATGTATTGCCCTTAAACTCATTAAGAACACATAAAAACATACATCAAATTAGTTAAATTTAAACGTATAAAGATAATAATATAATTTAGTAAAATTAATATTAGAAAGTTTACTTTAGGACTTTTATCTTTGTTTATCCTTGGCTGAACATAGGTTTTATAAATAAATTACTTTACATGAACTATTTATAACACAAAATCAAAATATCCAAAATACATTATAAATTTTCAAAAATTGGCCTCCATTGACTTCATCACACTTTTGAATTCTTTAGTCAATATTTATTATAACTCTTGAAAATATGTTCGGTTGATTTACAATAAAATTAGCTGCATTTTCTATTTGTTGCCATAATTTCTGTCAAGTGTTAATCTCCTTTATCTGTCCCCACAAATAAAAATCTATGGACTCCAACAGGCAATGGAAATTCACTTTCTCGCCCAAATAATCTAAGTATTAAATCATAATGGTAATAATTTTGCAGCACTAAAGGAAAGTATGGTGGGAAGCCATCTCGCATAAACCACATATCGTGATTTATTGGCAACTGTTCCAACTCATCAAATAGCTTATTTGGAGAAATTGAAAATATGAGTTACCATTTCAATTTATAAGTAATTCAAAGGGGCCTATTAAAGAATATCCAAAAAGATCACATCCAATTTAAATTAATACATAGAATCAGTGAAGCATGTCAGCGCAATGTGATACACGCATGTGAGTTTGGTATTTCTTTACTTAATTAATTTGTACAAGGGCTGATCGAAAGGATTAATTTGTTTTAAATAATTTAAAACTTTAATTAATAATTATAATTAATAATTACTTTAATAATTAGTCAGTAAGTTTAATTAACTAATTACTTTTAAAATAACTTTAATTAATAATTAACAAACACTATTTTGGCCACATTTGTCTAATCTTTACTTTTGATATTAATTATACTTTACAAACTTAAAATGGTTTCTTTAATTTAACCCCCAATACGTTTTAATAAGTTCTAAGAAAGTTCTGGTACTGCTTGTCGTTCCACATATCCCGAAACATAGAAGATGAACCAGAACAGATATTCTTTGGCTGCCCTAGATGGAGCACACTCAAAGAGGACCTAGAGCGGTACATCGGAAAGAAAGTAAGGCCAGAAACAATTCCGCATTCAATGATTTCTAAACAAACAGTATGTTTATAATTGTAATACTTAAAAGAAAATAATGCTAGCCTTAGAGTCAGGAGGATGTGGACAGGAATTGGAGGAGAGTATTTGAATGCAACTAGTAAACTAACGGAAATTGACATAGTGTCACAACAACTACGGCATCTAGATCCCACAACCTCTCCGAAATAATGCACATGCAGTTCTAAAAGGGAAGCAAAGCTGATGAAGACAGGAGTTTGGTCGGTAGATGCCAAATCGACACATTTGGCGAGTCCAACACTGTGTGCGCATGCGGGATACATCCCGATTTGCTAGCAATGGTTTGATTCGCGGAGGAGAGTTCGGGTAAGGGTCTCCGCTACCTTATTTCGTTTTAATAATAATACATCTATATAAATTTTCTCAAGATGTAATATGATCGTCAATATGTTCATTTGGTTTTACAATTTGAACATAAATTTGTAGCTTGTAAATGGAATGATATTGGATCAAAACGTGTTGATTACTTTATGTTGTATTCGAACATTGTTGAGAAAATTTGTTTTTAACTCTAATATATTTTTTTAACACCTGAAACTCCAAAAGTACTAACTACGCATGCGATGAGACAAGAACTCAAAAATAAATGTGTGAAAGAAATTCTCTCTGATTTCCACGTTGCTGGAAATTCCATTGCATTACAGCACCACTTCAGTCTATCGCGTTCTTTACTTGCGTACGGACGAATCTGTTCAGCCCAATTCAATTCCAGCGTAAAAGCGTAATAGTCGTGGTGGCGTATAAAAGCACGCGCGCGCTTTGTGTCGTAGAAATTCTCTCTGACAGTTCTCCTGACGTAAATGCTTTGCAAGCCACATTTGGACGAACAAGAGCGACACGAGAGAAGGACACAACTAATATCGTATACACGTTTATGATAGAAATTTCGCCAGCGAACACGCATTGGCACTGGCTGACGACTGAACGAGAGCGGTTTCCTCGCTGGAGTTAATTAGTCTACTCTTTGGGGGCGTTTTAAAGGTAATTTTATATAGCTGAAGCTACCGAGCAATCTAATATATTGTTAATTTAGGAAATTTGTGCTTTTATATAGTTATATATTTGGAATAAGGGTTAATTAGTAATTAAGATTTCTGTTTATACTCGTTTACGATTATAGATTGTTTGATGATTTTGTGTCAGTTATAGTAATTAATAATAAAAAATAAAAATATGAGAAGTACTTAGATTAATTTAGAATAATGAGTTTTGCTTATAACTCGGAATAATGTCATTTGACTACCAGTTTGTTGACTTTCTAAGTTCTTGTTTGAAGATAACAGAATTAAATCAAATTCTTCTAAAATTTATATCTTCTTCTTCTTCTTGTACAGCCTATTTATATCCACTGCTGGATGTAGGCCTCCTCTTTTCTTCTCCATTCTTCCCGATCCATTGCCACTTGTTGCCACGTATGTCCTGCTATTCTTTTTATGTCGTTTGTC
>WYDF02109177.1:0-10431 GCA_009867245.2 Adranes taylori
GCGTAGGGATCATCTTAAGGACAGTGGGATTAATTCAAGGATATCTTGGAGATCCTCAGGAGGTTCCTGCATAGTTTTGATTATTCGAGCTGACGGATGTGGAAAGGGTCTGCAAGGCAGTTTGCTGCGGTGGTGTCTGGCTCTCCAATCAGAAGGAAAATTTTGATAGGCTAGTGGGTTATTTTCTGCGTCACGTCGAGTCGGATATTTAGACTGTAGGGATTTTAGAGGATCTGTGATGGGCGCAGCAGAGCAGTGTTCATATAGTAACAACAGTTTGTCACTGCTTCTCTTTTGTACATCATGTACTGCCATGACCTCCAACCCCCAGCTTCTCCTTATTCTTATTGCGATTATACGCTGATAATACAGCCTATTGGGTATGTCGCCTTAAGGTAAAAACTCAGAATTGGAACTCAGATCTAAATATTGCCCTCTTCAGGGTGCACAAACGCACTAATCTGATTTCCACACTTCGAGGGTGGTTCAGGGACTGTCATCCCAAAACTCTCCATCACACATACCAAACTGATATTCGGCCACTAACAGGTTATAGAGCAGTTCTATATTCCACACTATCAAACATATCAGCATACAGCGTCACAACCTGCAAACGTAGAATACTACACAAAATTCACAGGCTACATTTCCGATTTTCCAGTTCACTCCTATATGAACATTGCTATGTCGAACACATCACAAATAGTCTAAAATCTCTTCAAGCCAAATACTCGACCAAATGGGATGCAGGCAAAACCTATAGCTCACCAAACTCTTCGATCCAATTGAAAAACTGTCTACTACCGCAGAAACTGCCACGCAGATTTAAATTTAAAAATAACTTGATTTGAAACTAAAGGTGGGTACACACTTGTAACTAAATACGTATATACTACATAGAGTAAATGTAAAATTTGTGGAGCATTGAAAAAGGAGTGATCTGGTGAAAATTTGTACCCAGTACTCAATCTGAGAAATATGTCTAGTAGGAAATTTGTAGAAATATCGAAAATAATAAATTTTCCTCTATCTAGATCAAAAGATTCCTTAAGTGTGTAAAAATCTTGTAGTTTAGTTTAGTAGACTTCGTGGAATATTCACGCAAACATATACAGTAAACTCGTGATTATCAGAGTCCCACTCCTCGCATGGCCACTGTCACTTCATTTAGCTCTTGCCAAACGTGGCTGTGTCAGTATGTGGTCTTTATTGATTTCTGTGTTTCGATATGAGCGCAAAACGGGGGTTGTAGTTTCTCTTACCACGCAATTTAATGCAATAAAATGGCTGGACAATGGCGAGTCGATTAAAAAAGTGGCTACCAATTTGGGAGTTGGGGAAGCGACTGCTGGGGATTGGAGATGTGACCTAAAAGAAATTGAAAACTTTTTAAAGAAAAGTGTAAGTGGAGGCAGTGGTTTCCGTCGAAAGATTTTGAAAAAGGGTGACTACGACCAGATGTCTGAAGCTCTTCTTCTATAGTTTTCACAGCTTTGAGGGATGGGCAGTCCTGTGAGTGGGTCAATGCTTCAAGCTAAGGCGCTTGAGAACTTTATAGATGGCAAGGAAATATATACTACAAACGATGGATGGCTGGACAGGTGGAAGAAGAAATATGGCATAAGGCAGCTAAGCATTAGTGGGGAAAAACTGTCAGCTGACTCATCTAAAGTTTCTGAATTTCAGTCTAAAATGGAAGAAATCATTTTCAACGAAGGATTATGCTCAGGTCAAATTTTCAACTCAGACAAAACTGCTCTTACCTTTCGAATGTTACATTCAGAAACCTTAGCAGCAAAATCAGAATACACTGCTCCTGAATTAAAAAAAAGTAAACACACAATTCTGGCTGCCTGAAATGCTTCTGGTTCTTTGAAACTAAAGCCTCTGCTTATTGGAAAATCCAAGAGCATTTAAAAATATCAAAGTTAACTGCAACCAAAGAAGTACATGGATAGATAGCACGATTATTAGTGACTGGCTTTTTAAAGAATTTGTTCCTGTTACTGAAGCATTTTTGAAAAAAAATAAGCTTCCCAGGAAAGCTATTTTATTATTAGACAATGCACCATCTCACCCAGACGCTAAAGAACTGAGCAGTGTCGATATTAAAGCTATATTGCTATCCCCTAATGTGACATCGCTTATACAACCCCCAGACCAAGGAGTTCTAGAAACGATGAAGAGATATTAGCTCCTCCAGATGTTGATTGTAAAATTAGACAAAGGATTGACTATTAAGAAAGCCTGAAAGCAAGATACATTAAAACATGTAACATACTGGATTGCTTTAGAGTGGGACGAGGTGGGACTACCACCATTGAAAAGTCATGGAAAAATTTACTTAGTTTAGATGGATCCCCTAAAAAAACTACCAAAAACAGGAGAATGTGAGCGAATTAGTTCAACTAGCCAATGAGCTGGCTGTTAAAAATCAAATCAACAGCGAAGACATTCGTCATTGGTGCAATGAAGATGTCCAGATAAAGATTACCAATCAGGAAATTATCGCTCTGATTAACAGTGCTGAAGATAGTGAAGAAGACGACGATACGGATGAGATTCCAAAACTCCAAAACTATCACATTCCGATTGGCTGAAATTGATCCACGCCGATCTCGCTTACGTGAGTAACAAAAAGAGTGTATGTACATCACATGACATTCTCTATCTTCAGCGTTAGCATTACATTGCTTCATCTAAGAGAAGACCGAGGTTTACTTAGAAAACAATGAAAGACTTTTTAAGAAATAATTTATACTTGCTTAAATAATTTCACTTGTTACAGGTCTGTCATATAATAAGCCAATTTTGTACATTTTTACGAGTTTTTACATAACCTCCGTATTATTCGATTCTTTCCGTATCCGCGGTGGTCTCGGTCCCAATTACATCGGATAATCGTGAGTCTACTGTATACACAAAAAATAGAGATTTATCAAATTCACGTTTTAGACTCAGTTAAGAAATTTGATTTTGTTTAAAATAACTCATACTTACTGTTGATGGATTGGTAATAATCGATTTCACTGTTGATGGATTAGTAAAGATGTTGATGGTATAGTTTTGCCTATAAATATATAAAATTGATATGAAATAACCCTGGTATAAACATATTAAATCAATTCGGCAACATGTACTAATAGCAATGTTACTACCAAAAACTGCACATGTATACATAGTTCAAGCCCGCTTCTTTCCCACCTCCTATTTTCCATCATGATACTTGCTAGTCCACGTAGTTATATGCGCCAATCTAGAATATCTACTGCATTGGCGAATTAAAGATGGCTGTCTGGCATGAAGGAGAAGGCGGAAGAGAGTATGCAGTAGACCAAAGAAGTGACCAAAAGCTTCGTATTCATCTACAAAAATGCATAGTCAATTCGATTAGAGACAACCAGCTGCATGGAATTTCGCGAAGGAAGAGAAACGCAAAAGAGAAGGGAAGTAGCCAAATGTGCAACCATGCGTTCCTAGCGAGCGACATGCAGAGCAGACGACGCTTATTGCATTATTCCTTGTTGTTGTTGCAACGAAACGCAATACAACACATAGCAAGATTTTCGGCGGTCGCGAAAGGTCCATGAACTGCCAAACAGTTCATGCATTGGTCCAAACGTTCTACACTATAATGCTACTGGGCCACAAACACTATGCGCAAAGCCAACTAACACGATAAGTAAATGTACTCTGCGTCTGCATAGAAAAATAATAAAATGTGAAATGTAAGAAGACATTTAAATTTTGTACATAACAAATAATATTGTTTACGTCATGTTTAAGACATTTCAACTCAATTATACTTTTAAGTTCATTATCATCTATAATTTCTATCGATTGTTCTATCGATTTTAATTTAGAAATGTTATAATGCTAATAATTTTCGTTTATGATTGTTACCTGTATAGAACTGATCACCATTGTAATGCTCTCTCCAATGAGTCTCTGGATATGCCGCTGCTCTTACGCCGGTCGCTTCCTTCACACGGGATACCCGCTGAATATATGCATCTGTTTATCGCTTCATCGCTGCGTCACGGTGGATGCTTCCCTGAATTACCTCTCTATTCTCTTGTTCCGTAGACATGTGCAAACTTTCATAATTGAAAGTTGTTGTTCTTGCATCCAATGACCTCCCCCAGGCTCCACTGGGGAGCGTATAACTGGGATAAAATTCGAGATCGTTTGGATTCATGTTGAATGTTACTTTCTCTTCCTGAGCTTGATGTATAATAGGTTCGCTGCCATGCAAATAGTTACGCAAATTCATTCTTCCACTTGGCTCTGGCTGTACTTCATTCGAGGTGTTTCCCTATGAAAAGTTTTGGCGAAGAGAATTTTTTTGCTGGATATTTTGGGTTGTATGTGGTATTCTGCTGATTCCCGTGATTACAATAGTTTTTATGGCTATAATTTCCAGCCTATTGTTGTTTCCTGACCTTTTGTGACCTCTGGAATCCTTGTACAATTCCCTCATTTTTATTTGGTGGTCCATGTTCTCTGGAGTTAGTGAATGGAACGGTGAGGGGAGGAGGGTTTCATAAGATTTTTTATCGCAATATGTTGTAACATGATCGTTTAGTTTACAAATGTTGCACTGTATGCTGTGATTATATTGTGACCTATAGGTTTGTCTATCATGTTCCATTTCAGCTTCTTCCCTTTCAGCAGCCCTTTATACATCCCAAAATTGTATCGGATTTTGGGATTTCACGAGTATTTTTAGATCTCTTTTCAGACCCCTTTATAGGTTATGCGTATCTCCTCGTTAGTTTTTACCAAATGCGTGTTCCGGATGTCGTCTTGTGTAAAATATAGTCTATGTTTGGACTACAGTGGACTACAGTGTAGCATCGGTCATAATAACATACAAAAGATTCGTTGAATGCTTGTCGGCATGCGTATAATTGCTGCCTGTAGTGTGTCTCAGACCCCGTAGTATCATATTCTTGTAAGAAAAAGACTTTTAGTGGCGGGTAATCCATAGGTGGGCCAATTTCATCGCGTGCAGTTCACACGATACGAGAACAAATCAATATTTAATTACATTTAATATCTGCAATTTTCTGTGCCCCTTTTCGAGTGTAGGGCATATATTTAAAAAACAAAAGAAACTAGAAAATTTATAAATATTCTAAAACGCCAAAATAGACTTTGTTAAAATAGATAAATTTGCTGATTCAAACGAGTGCGATAAGAGTACCACCATTTAATTATTTAAACGTATTTTGATAATGACGGTCGACGGATGTACAATCAACACACATATAGTTCTTGGTAATAGCTCTTATTGTAATTGATTATGAGACGAGAAAATCGTATCAGGAAATATAAATAAATTGATTGTCAAATAAACAAATCTAATAGAAATAGAGGCCCTTACACGACCAATAGTATTGACAATACAGTATGATGTTGACAATCATATTGATCATGTTAGGTTTTCCCTTTTCCTCAAAGCTAGCCCAATTTTTTTTGTTAAGCTAGCCCTATTTTTTTGCTGTGACTCAATAATGAGCTTTCCATATTCTTTCACAAAAATTAGAGTGATGTATAACATATCAATATGAAACAAATTGCAGTATTATTTAAATGAATATGGTATAAATGCTCTAACAGGAAAAATTATTATTAATGAGGCCTTTATTAATACTATTGAAATGTTTACTCATAAAATTAAAAATAAAAGACTGCAATAACAATGTACTATCGTCACATATGCATAGTTGCGATAGATATTCTAAGAAATAATTATATCAATAAAAAAATGTAAAACAAAACCTAATTTTTTATCAGGTCATAGCACTGCGTCCTGTGCAAAGTTTATTAGCTAACAATAAGTAAACATATTGTAATCAGAAGATATTATTTTGTTCTAATAAACAACAATATATCAAATAAAAATCTTTTAAACACATAGGATGCATTTAAAAATTTTCTGGACGTAAAGAATACATATTATTAGTTTTCTCGATGGAAATAGAAGTCTTTTCCTCACAAATGATTAACTGGCGACCGGTTTCAAGTAACACGGTTACTCATCGCCAGGCCTTTTAATATTAATAAATTTTTAGAATTCTAGCATAAGAGGAGATTTGTTTATATTAAAATATGTTTGGTTTAACTAAATATTATTGATATTGATAAAGAGGTATATATATACAGGGCGTGTACTTTTTAATACGGACAGTATTATAATCTCCTAAAGTAGGAAAGATACCGAAATGTTTAAATTGGAAAAAATGAAAATAATTAAGAAACAAACAAATAAATCAGAATTCAAATTTTCGTAATAATTAACACAGTTAATTTTACAAACATTAGTATGTTACGTATGCAACAAAAAATTATTTTACAGTTTTTTAGTGTTATTGGAAATATGAATGCTAGAGTAAATTTTAGAAAATTATTGAATTTTATTTTAAAAATGGTTCTGAAAATTTGAATTCTGATGTTTGTTATTTGTTTGTTTCTTAATTATTTTCATTTTTCCCAATTTAAACATTTCGGTATCTTTCCTACTTTAGGAGATCCCAATACTGTCCGTATTAAAAAGTACACGCCCTGTATATATACCTCTTGATTCGACATATGTCAATAACTGAAAATAATTGAGACGCGTTAGCTAATTTTAAAGCAACTTTATGATAATCATATGCTGATTTTAGCAGTATACGTAGACAAAATATTGAACCTAATTAAGAATATATGATGGTATTAATTTAAGAAGTATAACGTGAGTCAATTCATTCACAAACTGCATATTAACGTTTAGGAAGTTCAAATTGGCCTAAAAAAATGGAAGGTAAGGATAGATGCGCATTTGTGGTATATTTGATAGTCTTCATCAGTACCCTCTGCTTTCACCTCATATCATTGCATTTGTTCGTGAGACAAGCGTCTGCGAAGTCCACCACCTTCGGCTCATCAAGCCTTCTACTTGAAAATCTTTATTTGAATTTTTAGACGAATTTGAGCTTCCTAAACGTCAATATGCAGTTCTCGAAATAATTAACTCACTCAACAAATAGTTATACTTCTTAAAAGTTATACCTTCGGGAAAGAATGGAACGTTTGAAATAATCTGGCGAATCAATTGTGTTTTAATCATATAGCCGCGCCGTGAAGGTACGGGAAGTGATTTATAACGGGACAACGCTGCTACATGACAAGCCAAATGACGCCTATACACCACATACAGCTTCTCCTTTGATACCTTGTCGCGCCACTCAATCATGTGATGATTGATCTGACACTTTTTTTAACTAGGCCCAATTTTTTGTGACGTACTTTCTCCTCATCATGTGACGTTCTTTCCCGAAAAGAAAGAACGTGTGTTTGGTGGTCGAATGAGTAAAACGATCGAATCATTTTGCACCAGGACAATGCAAGCTCCCACACACTGCAAAGAACAATTGATTATTTGACCACACAGAAGGTCAAATTATTCCCACCCTACATACAGCCCTGATCTAAGTCCAAACGATTTTATACATTTCCAAAAATCATTTGCGTGTCAACGTTTTTCAAGTCCAGAAGATGCAGTTGAAGCGTTTAAAAATGCCAACTGCTTTATTCGCATGAAAAACTACATAGATTGTCAAGGGGAATATTTTGAAAAACAATAAAACCAGTTTTTTTTTAATTCTAAATATTTTGTTTGGGTCTATCCCGAAATTAAAGCAGCAACCATGCGAATCTTGTAACATTGCAGCTCTTGAAGCCTTCTTATACTAAATAATAATTACAGACATTGCAACTTGCCATTATTATTTGTAACGAAATATTCCAACTCCTATGTATCTTCAAAACTTCTCGTTTTATCTTATACTTTCATCTTCTTGCTAATGTTACTCGGCCTATCTAACACTGGCTAGCAATATGCATAACAGATGAAATTGCGTACATAATCTGAACTAATTGCACATAGATGCCACCAGAGTTGCTACTGCGTCAAAGAGTGGAATTTCAAAGCGGAATCGGTTGTCGTATTCTGCGGGCTTCAAAACATGGATTACGTATGTCTTTGATCCGCATTTAGAGCAAGCCTGACGATGCCTGCTCTAAATAATACATGCAAACAAAATATGGAACGAAAGCAAGACCTCCAAAAAAATAGCTTATACTGGGAAGAATTCAGGGGTGGTTAGGGTTGCTTTAATTGTCAACGCCCCTGATTACTAATTCCTAATTGTTTGAATGAGTAGTCACCTAATTGAATTATCTCAGCGTTGTTTGTTAGAAACTGCTTTTATATGTTAAATAAGATCTAGTAAAGTATTATAGGCATACCTTGATACAAGTAATATTCAAACAAACGGATTTCAGATTGTTTATATAAGCGGTGGCTGCATGGTGCAGAACGTTGGTTTAGCAGACTAATGTAGTGAGATAGTATGCTTGTAGGGGCTATTGAAAACGGCTCCACCAATTCCAGAAATGCAGCTACCCTATGCCCGACTTTTTTAAGCAATTTTAAAATCCCTAAACATCGAATGCAGTTTCGTAATAATTAACATAGTTAATTTTACAAACTTAATTTTACAAAATGCAACAAAAAATTATCAGAATCATCGGAACATACGGAAATCATCGGAACATACGAAGTTAAATATCTCCTTCGTATTCCTCATGGACAAGGTTTCGTGATTGGTTCTCTAGAAAATATCATAGAACCTCGCTCAGTTTTCGTATTTTCCGTCAAATTTAGGAATTGTTAACTTTATAACTTTACGTTGTTTTCCTCTTTGAAAACTTTGTACTTTTTTCCTTTATGCTCTCCTTTAATTTTTCTTGTACTCCCATCCTCAAATTATTGCTGCAATTGCTGAAACTGCTGCTTGTCCATTTCCCTTTCTACAACCCTATTTCTCTTGTATAATTCTTCCATTTTATCTTTTTGCGAGGCTAGAGGTATCTTTCCAATGTCTCTTTCCATAATTCTTCCTATGTATTCAACCTTTTCATAAAATATCTAAACTAACTTCTCGATTTCTCTCCTCAACTTCTCACTGTTTTCTTTTGCCTTCCGAAGGTTTCCTTTTAGGCTATCTAGACCTTCTTCCAACCTGTTTTTTTCTTTCTACCTATTGATCAGTTTTCCTAACTAATGGGTCCTTTTTTATATTGAGGTATATCTGTTTAAATTCAGTGCCCATTTTTTGGCTCACGCAGTCAGTCGTTCACTCAGTCAGTCCTACACTAATCAAATGAGTTCTTTAGGGTTATAAATTATAAATAACCTTGTACATTTAAATAACCTTGTAATTATACTTTCCAGTTATTAATGTTTTGATTTGATATAAATCTTGTTTTTCACCGACCACTGTTTCTTTTCCTTGTCGACTTTTCTTCCGTCACTTATCGCGTCACTAATTCTTGAAAACTCGAAGGACCTTGAATAATTGGGAAGTATTCTGGTTTTCTTCGTTTTTCTTCTTTATTTTCTTTGTCGAGGCACTGAATTTAAAGGTTTGACGGATCATGAACAATTGGGAAGTATAATTTTGCATTAAATTATTTTATATGACATATAAATGTATCAATATATAAATCATAATTTATATAATACAATAAATAATAATATAAAAAATTATAAATAATATGTAATTCTAAAATAATCATATAGTAGTAATTTTGTTTTAATATTAATTTATACAAATATTTAGTAAATATTTTATAATCTAGCACAACCTGCATTTTTAAATAACCAATAGAAAAACTTCCCATCAGCCTACTATGTGATGTACTTTTCTAAAAGATCATCTTTATACTTTGCAAAGATTATAATACTACTCCGTCAATGGTTTAAAGTATTTTACATTAAAAACCGGTCTGTACATAACCGTATATAATACGCAATTTTTTTTTATTGAATATATTTCTAATGCCAGTCGTCTTATTCAATTCAATTTTTCTCTATCTAGTTTTATTAAATGTTTTTAAAAGACGTCCTCTCACATAAAAAAATGTTATATAATAGTTGATTTGATACGAAGGGCCGTAGTACACAGTTTTGTGGTAAATTGAGGAGAAACCTGTGCAGAAGACTAGTTTATTATAAGTATGTGTGAATTTTAAAGATAGTTGTTTTGTAAAAAATAAGGTTACCTAATAAAACTAGCTTTTGAACGCTTCGACAGGTTCTTGATGAATGTAAAGCGCTGTCACTGGCAACGCATTTTTGTTTGACACATGAAACTATAAAAAAAAACGCTATCATTAAGCGATCATTAAGTCCGGTGTACATACGAGACTGCCCTGTTAGATATTTTCCAAAAGTGACGCAAGAAAGAGGACTGCAGAGCTGGGCGCATCCCGATTCATGGGATCGGGGCATTCATTGGTTAGCGCATTCGTGCGTAGGCAAATTCAAAAGTTTGACTTGCTAGTATGCCCTGTTAAAAATTTTCCAAATGCGAGTCAACA
>WYDF02109188.1:0-23632 GCA_009867245.2 Adranes taylori
AAGAGGATACCTCTTATCATTATCATCACGTATATTTCTGCATACATCTATTCTTTAATTATTATAGAGTTCTGACACTCTTGGTATTTTCTGACCTTAAACTAATTTGAATCCAAAGGAACATATTACAAATTATCATTAAAAGCAAAAACCATATTTACAAAGCTACCATTCTATTCAAAACATAATGAAAAGATGAAATTAGAAGGTACGTTTTCTACGTTACAATTTTTATACCAGTGGAATAGTAAATAAAGAATATTTCGATCAGGAACAAGAACATAAAACAAAAATCTCATTTCTGAATAGAAAAACATAGTAACAGACTGTACTTTCTGCCCTGCCGCCAAGCCTCCACGGTAATCGTTCCGTGTAGCGGTATTTTTTCGTTATTTAGGAACTGGTATTGTGTTTGCCAGCTGTCAAATAAAAATCCAATATGGCGGATGACAGATCACTTCCGGTTGGCAAAATTTGGAGGGAAAAAAAGTTACTAGATTTATTTTGGGGGGCAAAAGTTACTAGATTTATCACTAGGCACGAAATTTGAACCCGTCGTCGTCCGTGTCAATGCCCATCAGTATATCATCCTTGCTTGCATATCAAACTTAGCTCGATGACAACATGAAATGAATTGAAGTGGTCGACTTTTCCATTTGTAAAGAGGAATTAGTATGCTTGGGTGAGTGTATTATTAGATCCTAATCTTAGATGCAGGAGGGTATATTGGGATTAAATGGTAATTAGGGAACTTATGTCTACTTAAAGACAGCAATTATACGGAATGCACTATATTCATCTGATCACTTTAGTATGCTTTGTGCCCTAATAATTTTGAAATGGTGCTCTCTCAGTCGTCTCAATCAATTTGTTCAATGAACCGCTTCGCCAAATCCAGTTGATTAACTCAATTGCTCCTCCGTAGCTTTTCTATAAATTACACTTTACTACCATACTACATTTATCTGTATTACATTATATTTTTATTCTTTTATGCAGCAGTATTTTGTATCTAAGTGTACAATAGTTTTGCTCAGTGCATATAGTTATTAATTTCTAGAAGTTGTTGATATCATTTTGTCTCTGTAAATTAGTTTTTTAGGAATCTTCACTGTGTACTTTATTTATGCGTGTGAATGGAGTAGTAACTAGGATATGTTTTCAAATGAAGCTATAATAGCTTCGTTTCTGTTGACCTACGAGGAGGTATATAAAATCTATAGCACTATTAATGATGTATTTTGGTTTATAATTAATCTGTTGAAAGTGTTGATTATTCTGCCCATTGTGTCCGTTGGGGTTTATGTAGCTTTAGAAGTCCGTACAATCTTGAGTTTTTGGGTAAATGTTTATTTGTGAAATTCTCTATCTTAACTAAACTATTTGCTAGGTTATTTTATTCATGTTTTGTTTCTTTAGCAAAAGAGTTTATAGGATTTATATTCTCAAACAAGGATTTTTTTATGTATTGCTCCTTGCCTAAAATTATCGTCTGACTCGTTTATTGACCTCTGATTACAGTTACATTGTTTTGAATTATGTTTTATCATTTTGAAATCTTTGTAATTAGGTTTTGTATTCTTAGTGATAGTTCTTTTCTCTCATTTTTTCTGAATGTTTTTAGGCTAAAGACGATTTCAGAGGGAGCCAATGTAGAAAATACCTAACTTACCGATTACATATTGTTTAACCTTCAGAACATATAAATTATTTATGTTATATAAAAATTTTGCATTACAGTCTAAAACCTATGTTTATTTAACACAGCAAATATCTTAAGCTTGTAACTAGCATTGCAAGCAAATTTGCTAATTGTTCAACTATTTTACAATGCTATTAACAACGTCCATTTACAATTTACAATTACGTTCCAACGAACATTTCTTAAGATTTTATTTACTGGAAATATTTTTATAAAAGAAAAACTGTTAGTTTTTATCGTAATATGTATATACTATAAAATAGTTTTGTGTCGGACTAACTTATCTACCTTTTCTAATAACCTTATCTAGATAAATGTTCTTAATTTATCTCAAATATCTCGGTAAAAGCAACAACAGTAAGAACAAGAATGGGCTGTATGCATAATCACCTACACAGGGCTGGTCACAACCAGTAACTAGATTTATTCACATGAAACTTATTTTAATTTCAATAACATAACCTTGTTTTTTATATTAACCCTTATCTTGCTTTGTGAGTCTTTAATACACGAACGTAAACCTTTTACGGTTTTTCCTTTTACTCAAAATTAAAAGATATGGATAAGCGTTGAAGCATTTCAGAAAATCATTTTGGGGAGCGAAAATATCTGGCGAGTTTGCTCTGGACACACCAGAATGTATGTTTAAATTTTCTTTTTCAAAAAATTTCAGAAGTAAAGCAGAACAACAAAAGATAAATAAAATCTGAAAATATATACTGTTTGAAATATATTTGAAAAACAATTCAGGACTATCTTCTTCTTCTTCTTGCGCCGTCTCTCTAACGGAGGTTAGCGATCCAACCTGCTATCACGACCAGTGACAACGCTGCTCGAAATATCTCCGTTAACGTTCTGTTCTACCAACGCCTTACGTACTTTAACCAGGAATTTTGTCTTCTCTCTACCGACCTTTTCTCTCAATCCTTCCTTCTATAATGAGTCGGAGAATTTCACAGAGCTCGCCTCTCATGATATGACCAAGTCATTGAAGCTTTCCCTTCTATGTGGTTCTTAACAGTTCCTTGTTCTTTCCCAGCCTCCTGAGTACCTCTTCATTGGTTTTCCCTCCATTTTTGGAGTACCATCCAAAAATGGGCTAAGCGTCAAACTCTTTACCCCATACAAAAGGACGGGAAATATATAACATCGCAGCATACGAATGCGTATTTGCAGATTCAGGTATTTTGTCGTGAAGAGATGCTTCATCGCTATGAATGTACTGCGGGCATGTTTTTATGCGGGCAGAATTTCTGTTATGGGGTCGACCTCTTCATTAACAAGTATTCCAAGATATTTTAAGGAAGACGCTTATTCTATAATCATATTATTGAATCAGATGTTTTAGAGAACATGACCACTTTAGTTTTCTCGACATTCATGTACAAACCGAATTGCGCGCTATGATCAACAATGCGATCTATGATGTTCTGTAGGGTTGGTAGGCAACTTGCCAAGATGACCGTATAGTACGCGAACCGAATATTGTTGATTAACTTGCCATTGATTTTAATACCATCCGCTACTTCTTTAGGTGCTTCCCTAAACACGGCCTCGGAATATATGTTGAAGAGGAGCAGTGGCAAGACATATCAATGTCATACTCCTTTCCTTATCGTCACTTTCTGAGATGTGCTTTCTTCAACTCTGACTGTTGCCGTTTAATTCCAGTATAATTGTATGATAATACGCAGATCTCCTGCATCGACATCGATGTCTCTAAGGGTCTCAGCTAGTTTTTGATGTGATACACAATCAATCAATAAAATAAGCATTGGCAAGCATTCGATAATCAATAAAACAAGCATACACGTCGACATTTATTGCTTTGAAGCGTTGTGATAGAACGTTTAAAGAAAAAATTGCTTCCATAGGGCCTACACCATTCTTGAATCCAAAATGTGTATCGTTGACCTGTCTTTCACACTTAGAATAAGTGCGGGTGTGAATAATACGTGGGAATACCTTCAGCACGTGGGACATTAAGCTATTTATGCAATAGTCGTCAGAAAGAGAGGAATTCGTTTTTTTTTTGCTACTGACAAATATCGACTTCAACTAGTCTGTTGGTTTCATTCCAGCTTTATAAATGTCATTATACAAGTCAGTCAGAAGTTTCATACCTACACCATCAGCTTCGACGATCAACTTTAAAGTCTCTGCATGCATTTTCTCTAGGTCCACAGCTTTTCCGTTCTTCTGGATTTTAATCGCCCTTAGCACCTCATCCGTTGTAATTTCCGGGTTGTCCTCGTTGATTACATTATTCCCTGGTGGTTGTTCGGGCCTTGCGTCGGAAAACAGATTCTCAGCGTATTCCTTCCATCTTTTTAGCTTTTCCTCTAGGTCTATCAGGATTTTATTATTGTTATTTTTTAATACGCCTTGGTACTGTTGACAATGACGGTTTTTTACTTTTTGATTTTTTGTGAATATTAAGTAAATCATATTTGGCTTGGAACGTCTCTATTTCGCCGCATCTTTTCATCAACCATATCTCCTTTGCTCTTCAGCATGCTCCTCTCACCATTCTGTTTAATTCTTTGTATCAACTGCTATCTTTGGCCTTTTGCTTCCTTCTCTCTTCCATAAGCGGGAGAATTTCGACCGCTATCCATGGTTGTTTCTTGTCAGAGCGCGCGAACCCCATATCTTTTTCTTGAGAATCTGATATACGCGAATCTTTATCGAGAATCTGGGAATCTTTATCGCTATCCACTTAGTTTTTATTCCAGTTGCTCCTGAAACTTCTTTTAATCTGGCCTACTCTAAATTTTAGAATATAAATAAAAGTTAAGGCCATGCCCTCTAATAGTTTTGTTTTAAAATTTCAACCTTCTGAAAATCTCATTCACTTCTTTTGATTCAGTAACAACGAAGTTGTATGCTTTACGTGTTTCTTTTGCCTACTTCCTTTTATTGTTGAACTCATTTATAATGGGAAAAATAGCATATTTTTGTTTGTTTATTGAATTTTTATCTTTTCGTTCCCATAAACAATTATTTTTATAAATTTTGAGTATCGTGGACCATAATTATAAAATAAAACCTTCGTATGTTATTCTCGTCCACATAAATTAACTTATGTAAACGAAGAGAATCTTAACAACTTTTATTTAATTTTTTAAATTTAAATTAAATTTTATTTTATTTTATAAAAAATTATTTTCATTTTATATTGAGAAATGTTGCACAATTGTATGATACTAGCATATTAATATTGCTATATGCAACTCAATATTTGCATATAGCAGTTTTTAAAATTGTTTTTATTTTGGCAATGACAAAAGTCCAAAAGTTAGTTCCATAATTTTTTCTGCAATCCTATGAAAATCAGATTTTAATCTTTTCAGACCCAATGGGGCTTATAAATCCAACACATACTTCAAGCTATCTGCTCTGCCGCAAATATCGCATTTGATATGGAAACAGTGACTCATGACCATATTTGATATTATTCCCGTTATTTTTATTAGCTTGTGCAACTTTCTGGATATTAGTTGAGTTGTGGACTACAAATGAGTGACACGTTGCCGGGCTTCTAGTGTGTTTGTTTTTTGTTGATTTTACTATGGTTTTGGCTGTATTTATGAAAATATAGTAAAGTAAATTCAATAAAATTCATCACATAAATTCCCATATTTTTTATACCTCAGATGTATGTGACCCAGGGATTATTTTTCTTGGGATGAAATATCTGATTGGGTTTTTATGGCAAGTCAAGAAAGAAATTGAATGATGCTGAACTTGAGTATTTTGGCTGTAATTTGAGAGAAATCACGTCAGGAGAAAACCCGGATAACGTGTCGGAGGAATCATCTTCAGAGCAAGAACTCGAAGGAATGAATAGCACAATCAAATCACCAGCCAGGAAGAAAATATATTTTATCAATTAAAACTTGTGCGAATGGATGATCGCGGCCTAGCCGGAAAATTAATAAGTGGCGGGAATGGTACAGAGACGTGCATGTTATGCATAACGCAGAACAACAACACAAATATTACAACAACAGTACCAGGTGTTGATTGTGCGCTGCAAATGCATGCGAATTCCATGTGGTTAATATAGCGAGACGCTCGCAGCTCGTCGATGCGCTGATCTGCATGTATGGTCAGTGTATATATCCTAGCTGAGTAGGGTTGCACAAATATTGTCCGGCACATCTTTGATATTATGAGTTTGGTTCACTTTTTCAACATGAGTATTAGAAAACTATTTACAAGATTTCCATGACAAGTTCAAAACAAATTATGTTTAAAAACTGTTAAGGGAACAAACGAGCTTACCATTCATTTTGAGACCAAAATCGTTGTATTCAAATTAGATTGGTTAACGTAATTCAAAACCGCCGTACGTAGTTGTTATTAATTCTAGTTGTTATTGTTTGTTGTAGTAGTGAGCGTAGTTGTTACGTATTATAATACCGTTACTTTACCGACGAACACATTTGAAGGGATTATACACCATAAACCCGGCTGCGTTTAAACTAAATTGGACCTAAGCCGACGCATGTTTTTCTAAGTACATGATGCTAAGTACATGAACCCTTCAAAATCCTGGACGCTTTTGACAACATAGAAATTATAGATACACACCATCAAGACCATTTATAAGTTAAACTCAATTACGTTTGTTACTTTATCATTATTGCAAAGTTTGTTATCAATTTGCTATTTTATGATTATTGCAAGTTCAAATTAGTAGTAAACTCAAGTTATTAAAATTCAGCACAGTGTTTAATTTTTGCATGAACTAATAATGGTAGTATTTTAGAAGTTAAATAGCCGCTTTTCACGATTCGCGAAATATCCTAACGAATCAGAACCATCACCAACAGTAAATTATACAGTCCACTACTGCTACATAAACCATTTTGATCCATGCGTTTCCATCCAAATGAATTGACAATTAAGTTTCGCAAATAAATAAAATTTATCAAGGTAAAATTTTCGGTTTATTTTCCATTTAGTGTCATGCGAACACTGGCATGGTCGATTTGCCAACTGTCTCCAATTTTGTTGTTATTTAGAATATAGGTACCCTTGAAAATCCTAGTATTGTATAGTTCTTTTCTTGTTTATAAAGTCGATTGTAATGAGAGAGTGTATGGTATTTGTTACAACTTTATTATTTGTTCAAGTACATCGAGAATCTCATCTTTATCTATGTGGTTGTCTTCAAAATACTAGTACCTAAGAGTATTTTCACGTAATTGACCAAGACACAATGTGCAAAAGCTTGTACATTTTAGACTTGCTTTTTGATATCTACAAACCCGACTACAATATTTTTGTAGCGAGATAATAGTATTAGTAAGAACTGAAGTATAATGAATGTCATTACAAAGTTATCTGCAGTTTATGACATAACGGCAACGCGCAAACAAATTCAGGTTGATAGTAGATGGTATGAGCTGCATAAAGTTATTGATAATGATAATTTCTGATTGCAAGAGTAAACATAGATGATATAGTGCTAGATATTTTCAAAAACCTGTTGCAACCTTAGTCCATTCAATTTATGAGTGTAGCTTTTGCACTATACTCAAAAAGCCTGTGTTGGAACATACATGCATACCTTTGAAAACATATAGTAGTAAAATTGTATGTGTTTCTCTTTAATCTTCACTCTGTCGTGTTTCTTTCTTTGAAAATACTATCGCAGATAACACGAGTAATATATTATTGAATTTATCCCTAAAGAAAGAAACCATTTGATTAGAGATAAAATATTATTAGCAACATTTTATTAATTAATTACTGAAACAGCTTGTATCGATAGAAAACATTACTTCCTGGTTTTTACATAATCATTTAATGCAACAGACTACTGTGACAGAATAAATAAAAGTAAAGTCGTGTTAAAAAAAAACTGAAATATGTCAGCTCTCGGAAAAGTAATAAAATCGCAATAAAAACTGTTTCCCCCTTTTGGCTTTTATATGTATACCACGTCTATATTCTTTTGATTGAATATTTTTGGCCAAATTATGAATTGTTTGTAAGAAAAAAATGTCATGTTGTAACATGCTCCTTTTGGATTAATGTTCATTTAAACTCAGAAAATATAAAAATTATCAAAAGGCTATCATAATTAGAGAACAGTTGTAACCAGAAGTACTTACGTGATGATAATGATAGGAGGTATCCTCTTGTTTGTTTATTCTAGGATCTTTTTGTATAATTTTAGCCAAAGTGTTAATGTGATCTTGGTTAGCAATGGATCGATCTTTGTCATCAATTTGAGATTGATGTAAACCTATTACGTATAGGCGAATGTTTGGTTATAGGTTGCTATTAGGGAGGAATTGGCAAAGTTGATTAATTATTACCTGATTAATTTTTATATGTGTTTGGTTTAGTTGAGCCTTTTGTCCTTTTAAGTGATTGTTTCCTCTCAGTATTTCTGTGAGTGTTGAACCATAATTATAATTTCAATCCTGTTTATGAAGAAATCGGAATGAACATTGCTAGAATTAAAGGGAAAATCTTCTATACGGTTGTAAAATTAGGTTGATTATTTTACCTTGTTTAACGGAGAAAATATTACCATTTCACTCTAAAGAAATTAAAAAAGTTCACTCTAAAGGATTTAATTCCTAATTATTTATATCTTTATTGTAATTCTGCGAAAATATCGTTTACAGTCTACTGAAACTATCATTGTTTACATGTTATTTCTAATCGGATTATTCTTTATCGTCCCATGATTTGTTAAAGGATGACTGATAATTTTGTCCGCACCGTTAATTAGAGCACTTATCTATATTTAGGTTAGTTATTTCCAATTGTGTTCTCATTAAAAATACATATATAACGGTTATTTCTATTGTTCTATTGTTGTTATTTCGGCGTTGGGGGAAAATTGTAGATTTTTAATCAGTAAATTGAAGTATATGTTATTGCGGTGTGTTAGGTATTTTATAACGTTACCTTACAGTGTTGCTGGTTTTCGTTATCGTTGCGTTGACGTTCGACTAATTAATTTTCGGTGAGAGGGAAAATTTTTTGTAGAGGACGGATATAGAGGCCATCTTGTCGGGGACTTGGTAACTGGTTTTGTCCGTGACACAAGCAAAATTGCTGTGTTAAAAATTTGATACATTTTGTCATGTTAAAATAGGAGATTAGCGTGGGATTACTCGTTTATGTAGAGTGAGAGAAAAGATTGTTAGTGTCAGCGTGCTAGTGCTCAACTCAGATACAAAAGCTAATTTGGTAAATTGTGAATTTTGGGCCCTATCACATTTAGCATACTTACGGCCATTTTAAAATTTATAGAACGGCTTGGTATGGGTATGGTTTAGTCCAGACTTACATGGGTCACGCCAGCGGTTCAACACGATAATGCTGTTTTCCATATATTAATTTTTGTCGTGGTTCTACTGGCGGCGTGATCTTGCCCTTGGTTCCTGTGGTGTCTGGGAGCGGCTTACATGCTTTTATGTGTATTGTAAATTCTCAAGCCAATAATAATAATATTGCTTGTTGTGCTATATTGGCACGTAAAACTTATTCCCGATTGTTGTAATAAAGCATAAAACTTTTAGATCTGAGGTTTTTAAAATAAAAGATGCTGGCTCATTATTTTTAAATTATTTGAAGCTAAGTAACGAATACCAAGTCACTTCTATGTTTTAATGTGTGTAATTCCTGGAATTCCAAGATTATTATTTGCTTATTTTTAAACTGTCAGCCACCATACCATTTATATGTGTAATTTTTATAGAATCTCCTGATGGAGAACGTTAATTACATTTTAAGGCAGAATTTTACGAGATACTATTTTGCGTATTTAGTCAAGTTTACTCGAACTGGAATCCTTAAACCGTTTGAGTTACTCTCAAGTTTTAGCGTGACTTATTTGACAATGATGTATTTTATTATTTTGTCTTGAATAAAATTGTTGGCTATTATATATTATATGTGTTTTTTATTTTTGTGCACTTCCCATAGAAATTTAACTCTTGTATCCAAAAGGACGCTGGCGCTCAATGGGTAAGTTCCTTGAGCTCAGCTGTCTTCATCGTGTCAGCATAGCGGATTGAAATTGATTGAATGGATACATGATATAGCTCGGGAAGAGACCAGTTTCAGTAGGCGTAAATTACGGTGGACTTGGTGGTGGAAAAAGGAAGCCGTAATATTACAATGTTCATGTATTTTGTGTTTACCTTAATTTTGACGTCTTGTGGATGCTTAAATAATAACTAAAGAGGACTGTAGAAATATACAATAAATTCAGGCTATTATCTTTTGATACATATAAAGAAAATTATTAAATAAATTAAAAATCGGTTTGTAAATAAAAGTTATAAAAAATTTTGTTTGCCTTAGCGCGAAAAGAAGCTTATAATACAGATATTCAAAATTTTCCGCTTAGTACATAGATTTTCTGAATTTCTGTAAATAATTTTTTTAAAGTAAAGAAAAAGGTTTACTTCTTATAACGCTATCGACATTTAGAAATGACTGAAAGAAAGAGAGCAAGAGAAAAACATTTATAACAGTGAAAAATATTTGACCTACATAAACACGTGTCATTCTAAGCTGATTACATTAATCGAAATGTTTCTATACTTGTTCCAAATTAAATTTAACTGTTCTTTGTTTCGTGATGAAAATTTCAACATTAACAGTTTTAAAAATGCTTTAATTATGTTATTTGATAACATAATAAATTCTAATTTTAAACAGATAATAAGTTAGATGATTAGTTTTTAAATGCATAATTGGACATATAGATGGTGCCACATTTACTGAAAGGGCCAAGAAAAGACTTGATTACGCCAAAAACCAAAATTTTGGTCCAACGAGCTAAAGAAGATTAGCACCAAAACAATATATTACCTTACAACATCATTGGGAACATTAAATATCACCATCCTTGCACAAATTATCATATTATATACGCTAATGTGCCGTATAATGTATGAATAATGTACGCACTACTTCACTAACGCATTCACTTACTAAAGAGACGTTACAGGCTGGAAAAGATTACCAATTCTTCAGGATGCCTTTAGGACAATTTCTTTCAGAGGATTGGAAAATTCTCCAATCTCCAACTGTGAATCAAATAAATACTCTTCGAGGGTTTGAGTCATCTGTGTAAAATCACACCCTGCGATTCAACTTTTTAATGTAGAAGAAAAATAACTAGGTTTTTCAAAAAATTAGCATAGAGAATTTCCCTCTTTTGAAGGTTACAATTTTTTTATTCATTTACTTGTTCGCGTATGTCGACCTTTAGGGCATTATTAAACTTGGAGAATTATCTTGGCAATTATTATATACGATACTAGCGGACCCGGCAAACGTTGTTTTGCACCTCACATGGTGCCCATATTGGCCTACAGCTGGTCTGCGACCGCGCCCACCTCATCCAGGCGCGTCCGCATTGCCACTCTGATGTCTAATTGCCGCGGCTTTTCCTAAAGAATATAGGGTAACAGACTGGAATTAACTGTGGATAGAACGACAGTTATTTCACTAATACGCAGATTATCACGGACAAGATCACATTTATTACAGAACAACGACACCTGCGCATCTGTCTAAATACGTTGGTGTCAAAATCGAAAACAACTCAGTCATTTGCAACACATAAAGGAAGTAACCAATAAAGCGGTCACGGTAGCGGCACAAGTCAGATGACTCATGTTAAGGATAGGATGCCGGAAAGAACTTAAACAGAAACTACTGTAACTACTGTATTAAGATCGATACAGCTGTATGCAGTGCCTATACGGACCAGAGAGCCAGTCAGAAGGAAAACCTCCATAACTGCGCTTGAAAGTACACAACGAATTGGGATGCTGACCATAACTTAAACATGCAGGATGTGTCGACGGTAGCTTTACAAGCTATAACTAGTACCAATAGACTAAAACTTTCTGATAGAACTAAAACATAACTAGTACCAATAGACTAAAACTAGTTCTATCAGTTTTGTTCCTTCCAATAGACTTAGCACCCTTAGAAAGTTGTGAGGCTTACGAAAAAAGAGGTTAATGACCGAGGGAGGTCACAACAGAAAACTAAGCGATATCTGAGTGTCAGAAAAATGAGATGTATCCACAAAGTGTTGATGAACTCACAAAATAATCCCCACCATTAAAAAATTATAGAACGTCAACATGATAAATTAAATAACTATACACGGATGCTTTACAAAACAAAACTATATGGTATCTGAAAGAAATAGAGAACACAATACGGGCCATGTGGAAAAATGGAATATGATATTGAAGACATTATGCCCTGCTGCTAAACATGGACTAAGCAAGTTGAAAACATGGAAAATAGGGAAGAAAAAGTGACAGCCTTGGGAAGTTAGTCTAACTGATGCTACAGAACAAAGATTTCTGAAATTATGTGCAGTGGTACATCATACAGGTGAAAGAAAACGTATACAAAATAGACAGAAAGATAGGAAGCGCACAAAAAGCTCGCGAGAAGAAGTTGGATAAATGGTACTATTAGGGAAACTAAAGTCTAACAATCATTAGACATGGGACAAAACCGTGCCGCACGTAAGCGACTACAACATGTCTCCACTTCCCCGAAATAATGCGCACGCAGTATCAAGATTTTGGTAAACTCGTCGAGATAAATGCATTTCTAAACCTCGATAGAAAGGCTGACATCTTTTCGGGAGGCTGTATAGCAAAATTTATTAATTATAAAAGATTATAGCAAGCATATAATTCGCTTAATATTCTCGCATTTTCATGAAAGCAAGCACTCATCCAAACTAAGTAGTACTTGTTTTTTACTTGCAACATATCAAATCGCGTGCGAGCTTATTTAATAACGCATCCGGAAGTAAAAATTCGTTTTCGTAAAGAATTCCACCTCGTCTTAGTAAATGAATAAGCTCTATGTTCCGCATCTGATTATAGGATTCTTTCCTATACGGTTGGTGCATCGATGCAGTTATTTATTAACGATGAGTGAATATCGCATTCATAATGTCCAACATACTAGCAAAAAAATAACACTAATTGATTTTAATTATAGTACGTCAGATACCATGTATTGTGTTTGCATAAAATACTCTTATATTCTAGAAAATTGTATTGTATTATTAAAAGTAATCACTCAAAACATTACTGGTTTTCCAGTTTGTTTGGTAAGTTTTAATTCTTATGTACAATGTGCGTACCCAATATTACAGCGTTGGTACTACAGATGGATCTCTTAAAACCACTTTTTAGTTTTAAAAGTTAAATGAATTTTTTAAAAAGCTGTTAATTTGCTCCGAATGCAAGTATTATTCTTAATTTACCAGTTATAGTTTCAATTGTTAAACTGTAACTTTGTTTCAACGCTTTCGGGCCATCTTCGAACATACAGTTTTTTTATGTCATGCGGCGATGTGTGGGTTAGTTTGAGGTAGATATATTATTATTGAGGGAGCTAGGTGGGGTTACGAAGGATTGTATTTAACAATTAGATTAGATCAGCCTTTATATTCTACATTCTATATTCTACATTCTATATCTACCTTCTATATTTTACTTAAAAACTCTAACAATTAAATATAAATTAACATACCACTGTATTAGATAAATTGTTAATTAACAAATTATCAATATATTCTACACTCTTCCCCTCTAGGAAGAAGGAAAGGCTATCCTGCCACTTTTATCCGTTTATATTTAATACGCCCCGTAGCTCTCTTTTCATCCCATCTATCTGCACTCGCAACCCACTTACACCCCCTCCCCTTCCTTTTACTTGTGCCATTTTCCATATACAACCTAGTGACACTCTTCATACTCCCTTTTCCCCATATTTCTTTTTCATTTTCTCTTTCGTATTTCACTGAAAACTCTTTCCATTATTTCAAACCCCGTAGCATTCTGTCCTAAACTTACTCTCCAGTTTTCTCCATCTTCCCTTTCCTTTCACTCCATTCAATTCTCTTACATTCCTTAAACTAGTGATTCCATCTGTCTTTTTTCATTCCAAAAGTCTACACATTCTTTCTATATCTTTCGTCCAGTACTTATTTCCTCTCTCCTCGTTCCCGCATCTAAACCTAGCAATTATTCTTTTATCTGTCACACTCATTCCTGATAATACATATTTTGCCATTCCTTCCGCTTCCTTTATCCTCACCAGCTCTTCTCATATACCTAGAATTATATCTACTCTCACCTATGATTCTATAGCTTTCTTGCCTTTCTACGTCTTTCAATCTTTCCACAATCTCATTCACCATATCATTCTCTCCCATCATCTTCTCATACCATCTTTCCGTTGACCATCAGATCCTCCGATTCACTATCATGCTCCTCTTTATGAAAGTCTTGCTCCTCATCTATGCTCCACTTTCATTCTCACACCTTTCATAATCTCCTTTCAGCATTCCCTCCATGTATACTTCCTGAACCAACCTACAACTTTCATTTGTCAACATTCTCTTCAAACTTACTCATTATTTTCACTCTTTCAATCCAACATTTGAATTTTACTACCTCTTGGATAATAAACTCACTCCTTGTTTTCCTTTCTAATTCCAATATCTTTTTAAGCATCCCACTTGCATTCTTTCCTCTCCCTTTCTTCAACTGCCCATATTTCCGACAAGTATATTATAACACGTCAATTATAACACTGCCCCGTACATTATAACACAATTTCAAAATGTTCTTTAAAAGATCCATTTTGCGCCAACGTAATACCTAAATACTTTATTCTTTCAGTTTCGTTTCCTTCTGTATCAAAGTTCTCATTTCTGTCATCCCTCCCACCCTTCTTGCATACTATTACTTGCGTTTTATCCACATTCATTAGCAGTCCCCTCTTATCCAAATATCCTTTCACTCTCCAAATCATTTCTTTCATCGCCTCTTTGCTACTCGGCATATATACGATGTCATCGGCATATGTAAGAGACCAGGTGTTTACTCTTCCAATTTTCAGACCATCTGCTTGTCCTTTCTCTAAAATCCCCTCTAAATCTGAGAGGTATAATAATAATAATAGTAACCTTTATTTGGCAAATAAATATCTTAAATACATGGGATATTTTACAATTTTAACTTAAACTTATAATTTCTGCACCCAAATCATCATAATTTTCCCTCTTCTTCCCTCTTTGTCTTACTTACCCAGAAGTTCCTCCCCTTTATATTCATATTCATCCTTCACCTTCCATTATCTCTCTATTTACAACTTTCAGCCTTGTATTACCTTATTTCCACACTCTACCCGTAACCCTTTTCCGGTACCATAAGTCTCACTTAATTTCATAATTTCTTTCATCACCTTTTCCATTATATTCTTTCCACACCCATCCTGTCCCATACATCTCCTCCAATTCTCCCCAATCACTCTTTTATCTTTCATCCATTCTATCCCATACACACTCTCTCGTCCAGTGCATCCAATTCTCCTCACCATTTCCACATATTCTACACTTTCTCTCTTGTTCTTTCATCCAATACCTGTATCCTCGCTTCTCACTTCCACACCTGAATCTAGCAATAATCTTTTCTTCTTTCATACTCATACCTGATCTTAAGTATTCAGCCATTCCTTCTTCCACTCTTATCCATTCGTATCTACTTATCACCCTGCTCCTTTTTATCATTGCATACCTCTCTTAGATCGACACATTTGTGATTCTCCCTACCTCATTCACCACCTCTTCACCTTCTATTATCTTTTCTTCCAATCTCCTCTTCGACCACCCAAATCTTTCGTATATTTTCCTTCTTTTATCTAACCACTTATTTCCCCCACCATACACTCCATATTCTGTCAATCTCACTACATATATTTCTTTTGTAATTCTCTTCTCTACATCCATCCACACCTTTCTCTCAAAATTCATCATCTTTCTTACACAAGCTAACCAACATTTATACTTTCCAGTTTCTTGCAGCACTATTTCATACGTCGTAGTCTTATCCACCCGAAGCATCCTTTTTATTAATCCAGCCTGCACCCTCTCGATCGTTTCTGTTTCACACACAGCCCACACTTCCGTCATATAGGATGTCTCCAAACCTCCATTCCCACATCTTTCTCATCCATTCCATCACACTCCTTGCTTTTTTCACTATCATACTTATATGCTCCGAACATGACCAATTTTGTATCAACATGTATGCCAGATACTTATATTTCTTGACCACGTCTATACTTTTCCCCCCTAAATTAAAAACAAATATTTTGTAAATATCTAATAAAAATATATTAGATATTTACAAAATATTTTGACAGCGACATCTAAGAGTGAAAATAAAATAAATTACAGATTCTTGTAAAATATATTGATTCGTTTTTAATCAAATAGATTTTTATTGACTAGGGTCAGTTTGTTGGGTGTAGTTGCCATCTTGGATTAAGAATTGCGGTAGGGAGAGTAAATCATTAGAGTAAGGGAGCACTGATAACGATCTTCTTTATAATCTTGATAATGATCTCGATAACAATTTTGATAATAATATTGGAATTCTATTATCAGTATCACGTGTCGAGTTACGCTCGTATCATCTTTGTCTATCTTCAAGTTTGTATATTATCGTCTAGCTTTGTCTAACTTCAGGTTCATAGTATCCGTGTATGCTTAGAAAAATTAACCCTAAAATACTAAGCGTGAATAAAATACTAAGCGTGAAAAAATATTAATGATGACGATCTATATTACGGAGATAGATAATGATACGAGCATAAAAATCAATATGGAGCTACACCACGTGTTTTTATCAGTTGATTAAGCCTATGAATTACGCAATAATCCAAAATATTGCGCAATACGTAACCATTATTGCGTAATACATAACCTCAATTTATCGTTTGTATGTGTTAAGTGTTGGATTAGTAGTGGGAGGTGGAATTCTACTGTGGAATCTATTGTGGTAAAAAATGGACAGCTCTCGTGTGCCATGGACAGCCCTTGTTACGTCATTACTATAAGCAACCGAAACAACCAATAAACAACTAAACAACCAATCAGAGAGCAGCACTGATGACGTGGACCAATCATAGCGCAAGGATTTGAAAAAGTCATCGAGGACGCGAGGAGAGGGGCCGCGCATGCGTAGATTATTAGGGGCGTGGGAAATTTGGGTCACCCGCGCGGTGGAAATGGCGGTGAATCCGCCAATCCCTTCTACTACTCATTAGAACTTTATTTTTAACAAAAAACAACCACAATGTTTATTGGAAAAACAAATATGATTCCACCAATCAGGGTGCAGTTGACCGAATTTGCCTTAAATCGATCTTTTGCAAATAAAAAGATGAAAGATGTTCCGTACTATTGCTAGAACAACAGTTTGTGAATAGCTGGGAGGAAGAAAAGAATTTGGCATAGTAGACGAGCCTTTTGATGAAGATATTACTGAAGTTTTATATAACACTACTGTCATAATACCTAAAGCAGTTATTCTTAAATTGTTATTCCGGGTTGAAGTCCACATTTTAATTAATTAAAACAAAGTGTTCCAAAAACTCCATGCATTTAATAAGTTTAAACCAAAGCCTCCAGCCGGTGATAGATGACTGTTTACATAACTATGAGGATTGAACTTAACATCATGTTTCGGGGAAACAATTACCCCTTCTTCAGAACAACGTTAGTATGTTTTTATCCTACTGGGACAAAATTAATGTCTTTCATTTATGTTTTGGAATTTATTTTATACTATTATAAAATGTAACAATTTACTATGTACATTTTACTATTTTAGTAGCAAAAGCTACTGCGATATTTTAGAAATTTTAACTATTTCATTTTACACGGTTTCAATCAGGGCGTACACAACATGCAAAATGAAATAGTTAAAATTTCTGAAACATCGTAGTAGCTTTTGCTACTAAAATAGTAAAATGTACATAGTAAATTATTACATTTTATAATGTACCTATTTTTCTGAAGAAGGGGTAATTGTTTCCCCGAAACATAGCAAGTTCAATCCTCATAACTGTGTAAACTGTCATTTATCAGCGACTGGAGGCTTTGGTTTAAACTTATTAAATGAATGGAGTTTTTGGAACACTTTGTTTTAATTCATTATTCTTAAATTAGCAGAAAAATAAGAAAATTACGATTTAAATATTATGTAAAAATTGTTTCAAAATAAAAAGCACTCAAAACAATTTACAAAATTAAATTTTATACTGCCTTAAATGCTGAAAGTCAGCTGATAATTATTTTAATTATGTATGTAGTATTTTATCAGCTACCAGTCACCAATTAAATGCTATAAAAGTGAAATTTAATTTATAAGTAACTGGTATTGTTCCCTCGAAGGAATTACATGTGAAGAGCTCTACCTCTCTCTTTAGGTGCCGTTACTCTATCGTGAGAATGTTTAGGTTGTATTCTATATTATTAATTGATCTCATTTGTTAGTTAATTAATATACACAATAATACTAGTTTTATTCTTTAGGACAATTTTGGTTCATTTATCTGTATAATGTTAAAGTAATACAAAATTAAATATATTTATATAATTTATATTTTTATACAGAGTGAATTATTAATTAGTGCGTCAAAAGCTCAATATAGTCGTTATTATAAGCGATATCAAAAAAACTTAGATATAAAAATTGTAGGCAGCTTTAAGTTACACTTTAAAATACTCAAAGGGTGTTGTTTGCTTATAAAACAATTCAAAATATAATTTAGTAGAACTTTATATTTTATAAATCAGGGAAATAAAGCTTAATCGAAATTGAAAATCAAATATTGGCCGTCTCATTAAAAATAAATATATATTTGATCCAATCTGTAAATATACTACTCCCTGTATATTTCTAAGGCAAAAACATTCTAAAAATGTTATATTTTTCAAAAAATATCTAATTCTTTATTGTATCCACCTCTTGCTTTGATAATTCTATAGTCTGTGAAGAAACAACAACACAGATGTTGCTCGAACGTGGTCTGTCGGAATTCATTCCCATTCCCTATAAACCGTTGACTTTACTGAATCCAAACTTCCATACATTTGTGTAAACCCTGGCTTCTAAAATAACACATGTAGAAAAGTCTATTGGTTTTGCATATGGTGCATTCAAAAGTCATTGTTGAGCTGAATCTATACAAGGTGCCTAATTTGGATCAAAAATCCACGCTCTGGAACCGAATTACTTCCGGAAACCATTTCCATTTCGATGTAGTTACAAATTTACTTATTTCTTAATTTGCGTATATCCCGCCAGTATATGATACCAAGGGTGACCAGTGGTGTATCAGCGTGACTTAGTAAGTCTCATATGCGTTCTATTGTGCATTTTGTTGCATTAAAATGCATCTTAACACCATAAAAAACTGATTTCTCTACAAAAGTTTGGTAGTCTTCATTAATTGGAATAAAATTGTAGAAACAGATCGCGACAATCAGATCTAATGTAAGAAATATTTCAGAATGGAGTTAATGTATATTCACCTAAATAAATACGATGATGTTCTGTAAAAAGAGGATGTTGATAAAGCTTAATTAAATACCTTATAGCAGAATTTGCCATCCACCCAAAAATTCAATCGGAATTTTTTTTATCTTTATAAAATAGTTTTAATTTAAATAAATGTACAACTAAACGTTACAGTTTTGAATAGATGTTATGAACACACAGGCAACGATTACAATTGTTATATTTGTCAAAAAACAATAAAAATATTTAAAATAATGTAGTTAGCAGATATTGATGCTAAGTATACGGAATTACCAGATATTGTTCTTGAGATTTATGAAATAATAGTTACTTAATTTTTTTCTAAAAACTTTATTAATACAAACAAAATAAAAATTGTCTAAATCAACACAGTATAAGTTTTATATAGAAATGGGAATGTAAATTACATTATTTTTTAAGTGAAGTATTTAATTGTACTTTAACATTTTTCTTGTGTTGGATTTTTTGGAATTTTAGCTTGGTCGCGTTGGATATTCATTACGATCTGCGGAATGTTTTTCAGTTTTTCATGATCTTTCTTTTTAAATATGCAAGTGAGTCATAATAGCTGATATTCTTGTAATACCACACTATTTATAACCTGTAAGTCTTTTAATTTCCTTTCGGTGATTGGTAAACGAGCCTTGTACTGCTGCGGGAAAGTCAAAACGGGACAAATAACAATAGTTTAGAGATGTAATCATGTTAAACATGTTATTCTTCCCTAGTCTAATGTTAGAGTAGCAATGATGTTCTGATCTAGAATAATCCTTAAAAAAATTGCATGACAGTTGTATAACTTCGTATGCTTCCGGGTTCCTTCTAGCTTCTCGTGAAGCCTTACCATAGTCACTTGGTAATTCAATTTCCCTATTTTTCAGCTTTTTTTCTATGCAAGCATGAACGGAGTCATACTCCATTTGTGTGTGGCCTGTTGTTAAATATTTTTGAGTAATTTCGATGTTGTGTACTATTGCGAAATTAAGAAGAGCATTAGCTAAAATATTATTTCTATTTTGAAAACCGCACCCGTCTGAATATATAATAATTGGAACTTTAGTCAATAAGCAATTTCTTTCTAAATAATCGGTTACACATGACGCAAAAATTGAAGTAGTTAGCCCACCATCAACTTCAGTGAACCAGAAGTATGTAGCTTGTTGACTAGTTGTGTTAAAATTATTGAAATTGTTTTAAAATAAATTTTGGTTGCATTTAGAATCGGTGATACTTTTACAGCTTGCAAATCCATACAAAGTAAAATGCTTTCGCCTATAATAGCTCTATTCTTATCTTTTGATTTTTCTTCAATGTGATTTTTCAGTTTATCTTCATCCGAGTTTTTCTTTTCATATTCAATACAGAGATCACATCTATATTATTTTTTTGAGTAAACAGACTTAAATTTTTCTCGTTAAATGTGTCTATAAAACGTTTTATGCCCAGGAATTTTATATCTTTTTGTTTACCAATTTCTTTGTTACATTCGTATAGCTGACGTACTGTTGCAAACTGCTGTTCTAAATACAATTTGTTTGTATCCTTTTTCACATGTTATGGTTACTTCGGCAAATCATCAAAAAATATATTCAAAAATCGATTAATTTCTTCAAGATCCTTGACTCTGCGATTTTTATCTTTTCTTTTTTCGTTTTGATCGGATCTTGCTTCTGCCATAGAATACTTAGAACTTTTTACCCAAGTTTCCACTGTAAAGCGACCTACCATGTATTATTAAGATCAGATTTCCAACAACTTTGTACGGATTCTTTACCATTAGATAATCTATAAATCAAAGTATTATCTCGTCTACTAGCTTCATTCTCTGTTGTCATCTGAATTAAGGAAAAAGACCAACATGTGCAGAAACAAAAACTTTTTTCTGATCCCAGTTCTTTTTTTCCCAAAAATTCGTAAATATTTCTTCTCTGGTGTCCTCATTAATAGAATTGCAAAACCGTTTTTTAGATTTTAAACACATTTTTGATAAACAACGAGCTCCTAATTTTCTTGCCGGTCTATTAGTATTATGTTTCTGTCTCTGAAGAATCCTAAGTACTCTTGGCCTTTCAGGCTAAGTTTTTCATTATTCACTCTCTTCCAATCACTTTTATCCGCCGATATTTTTCGTTTTCATATTTCATTTATATTTCCCAATTCAACTGAAAGATTGTTAGTTTCAACACTCTTGCTGGCATCGTTATTACATTCTTCATATTCAGTTTCAGTAAACGAATTATTACTAACTCGTTTAGTTTTATGAAATAGGTGATATTCATCGTTTATTTTACTCTTACCTTCAAATTCTCTACAATTCGTTGTATTACCAGGACATTTCTGGATATCAAGCAACAGAGAAGAAGCTGCAATTGCCTCCACAATGAATACTTTATCTACTGGATTAAATGTTGGCACATCTTTAAACGTATCTTTATAAGCATCGTTTTCTAGTTCAACATTATTTAATATAATAGGTACAGTTTCAATATCCAGGGTTTCAAAGTTTTCATAAGTACCAACTGGTACAGTGAAAGTATTTGGTGTCTGTGTTTGACAACATTATCATATATTATCGTAGTGTTGAAAATATTATCATATTCATAAATCTGAGTTTGTCTGAATAGCAAGTTTAAGAATTTTTCGCGTCCGTGACGTCATCCAGAAAAATCAAGAATAAAATAAAATTCCAGTAATTTTATATAAATTTTATAGATTTTTTTTGAGTAATTTTATAGAATTCCAGTAAAGAAATTTCAAATTCAAATTATTCTTCAAAAAGTAATCTTAAGACATTATTTGGTCATAATAACATAAACAATAAATGCGGTCGTGGGCGATGCGGTCATAGCAGAAAACAGTGGAACTTGCGGTCATCATAGATGGGTTTTGATGGGGGTAGTGCAAGATGCGGTCATGAGAAAATTTTATTGATCCTTGATTTTAATTTTTAGTTCATACGAGATAAGTATAGAATATATTATACAAATAACTATTTTAATATTTAAGCCGTGAAGTGTCTCGAAGACCAGTGTTTCAACCATAAACGAAATTCCACTCTGCGTTTTTTGCAGGCTTGTGACTGACTTAGAGCAAAATACTATAGTCCGCATTAAAATATTTTTTTTAATTATGATTGATGATGAATGACGAATTTAGTTTATTTTTGTATTTTTAAGTCATTTATTTTTTTCATGTTCATTAATTTTTTTTTTGATATTTTATTCTAGATGTACGATATTAGACATAATAGTTAAAAAAACTACAATGTTGCCATCTCCCTCATACCTTGTAGTATTTCTGTCGATTCTGGCATCCAGTTGAATATACTTCTTTTTCCGTTTTACTTCTCATAATTAGCAGTTCTGTTTTTTCAGTCTCGGCTTTAAGATGCTTTACAAATATGCGATACGAATCTTGGATTTTCTTTGCTCAAAAAGCTGTTAAGTTTGTAGTTCCACCCTTCTACGGCGTTGTTGATACGATGCCGCTCTCAATAGCAATTCCACAATGCTATTGGGATGTTGTCATTCACCAACCATTGCTCCGTAAAATAATTTAAGAAGTCTTCGACTAATTTGTTTGAAGTATCTGCGATTTCCATTCTGCGACTTTGTTAAGATATACATCGACAATTTACGAATAAATCATATAAAAAAACTACTATTGAAAGATTCTCAAATGGTATATCTTAAGAATTCATTTTTAATTTCTCGCTCAGGTAAGAAAAGAAAAATTGACCGCATCATCTCCTACCGACCGCATCTCGCACGACACGGTTAGAAACTGTTTTGACAGTAAAATGTTAATTTCATACTACAAAAGGCAAGCAGACAATTAAAAAAAACAATGCATGCAATAGCTGCTATCTAGTAAATTATTACCGTTTTTATTTCGTTAAAAATACTTACGTTATAAGTTCAGTAAATTATTCTTCTAATCAGAAAAAACACTTTTTTGGGGTAATAATTGCCAATACTACAAAACACTTTCTTCAGTAGGTTGTAACGAGCGCGGCCTCTTTACCTATAATGTACATTAAAAATAGCACACATAGCACGTATGGTATTGCATCCTGTATGCAACCGCGTTCTCGATAGCAGGTATTGATTGTTATAGGTTTATAAAGTCAACAATGCATTATTCTACAGATAGCGGGTTCTGCTGTATTGTGCGCAACTAAAATAACAAGCTAACTGATCACCGACGATATATTTGCTATTTACAATTAGTTTTTTCTTTATATTGATAATTATAAGATTATCTTTGGAACTGGGTTTATTATCAAAAATAATGCAAGTTATCCAGAAGTGGTGTTTTTAATTCTATCAAATGAAAATGTCTTTATCCACTCAGACGGTATATTGTAGTTTCCAATTAGTTAAAACTGTTATGCGGGCTTAAGTTAATATCAGAGGACCCACTTATCTACTTGATTCTTAACTGCAATTTAAGTATCAATAAAACCTTTTTAAATATGTACTTCGAGCAAGTCCAGTTGACCAAACAA
>WYDF02109189.1:0-10430 GCA_009867245.2 Adranes taylori
TATATATATGTTTTTGTTCCCTAATCTGGAAATACAACAGAAAACCCTAGTTGGTTTATTAAGACTAGATCTAAATATTAGTCAAATGTTTCTGTTAGTTGGGGATAATTTAACAAATCTTAAAAGGAAATGATCGATATTTGTACTAAACATTTGTAATTATTAATTTATCAATTCATATAAATCAAGAACTTGGATTCTTGTAACTTGTTGAATTGTGGCCGGTACCCTATGCTAATGCGATCTATCAGAGGTGGTTGTAACTGCCGTTAAAATAGGTAGTGCTGAGCTGGGTTATAAGGAACGTGCTAATAGTTACGATCAGTTTTAATAGATGGCGTTAATGTGGAGAATTGACACTCTTGTATAGTTGGATATTTTGGCATAAGATGGAGCTGCGATGAATGTAATTTGAATTATTACAAATAAATTTATTAATGTCCTAATGTATTTTTTTTGTTAGTAGCCTAGCGGTAAACCGTCAGACTTTTAATTAGGCTTCGGACCAGCTTTCAGGGTTCAAATCACAAGATGGTATTATATAAAAAATACATTAAAATATTAATAAATCATTTATATTATTATTATTAAAATTATAGTCATCGCAGCTCCATCTTACGGCAACATATTATACAACAGTGCCAATTCTGCATCATAATGCCATCTATCGAATCAGATAGTAACTATAAGTACCACCATTCCTTTAAACCCAACTGAGCATTACCTATTTTAACCCTAGTTACGACCACCTCCGATAGATCGCGGTACCTCCAAGGTACCGACGGTGGTTCTAAGGCATACATTAATTGAAAACAACATTCAAAAGATAAAACTAAAATTTTTGTTAGGAATTAAAGAAGCGAAAAACATTTGTAGAATTTATGAATCGAATTTAGTGAAATATTAAGTCACATTAATTGAAAATTAGTAAACTGTAATTTTTGAAGTTTCTAACCAAATTTCTTCATTATTTTACTTATTTTAAATTTCTGAGCATATAAATAAAATATATTATCAGTGCAAGGGCACAAACAACATTTTAACATCACAAATAGATAAAACATAATATTAATAAATTTCCGGAACACAAGAACGGTGGCAGTTCCGCTTGCTTGTACATCAAAATAAAACCAACAAATATTTCAACAACATGAATCACACTTTTGTTGTTAAATCTAAAGGTGTAGGCCTTGCAATAATTTTAAGCCTTTTAATACAGGTTGAACGATTATCTGAATCGCAATCACTTTCCTCATCAGCCTCACTACCTCTTGCTGTTGAATCACTACGACCCGATCGTATGCTATCGGCACCAGGTGATGATCCCCGATCACTGTTTTGTTTCATGCTTAAATCGATCGGATCTTCTTGAATCGGCGATTCAGCTGGGATAGGAGTTTCCAATGGTTTTACTTCTTCCTCGTCTTCCTCCTCATCAGCTTCTGGTGTTGGTATTCGCTGCGATTGTAAAACAGCATCAAGGAATATTCGTTTACTAAATGCTTCCACTCCAGGATTATGGTTACGCATTAATCGATTATTATTATTAACTGGTTGCAATAAGCCGGGATATAATGGAGAATAACCAGGAGGAAATAAAAAACCAGGTGGTGGTAGAAATGTGGGTGGTAAAAGACCTGGAAATAACGGTATTCGTCTATCACCTACTTCTACAGATGAATCAGAATTATGAGATTCTGGCGAACTAACTGATGGTGACATCGCATGTTTATAATCATCCAAACTTAATTGCATCAGTTCTTCTTTTGTTTTCGGTAAATGGAGCATTGGTGGAGGAAATGGTTGGCCTAAGAATCCCAAACCAATAGCGGGATTATGTGGCGGTGGCGTTCGTTGTGGCGCTTTAATTGGAATTGTGGTTTGAGGTGGCATTTGTGTTTGTACCTGCATTTGCTGATGTTGTTGGGCTTGGGCTTGCGCTTGTTGTTCCTGAAGTAAACAGTGAATTTTGAACCAGTTACTTCTACGGCCATAGCGAGAACCACTTTTTGACATGCCTACCATTAGACACTTTCGTAGGCGACACGCTTTGCACGCAGTTCGATTCTTTTTATTGATAACGCATTCGCTGTTGTTCTTACATTCGGAGATGGAGGACAGATTGTTGTAGGAACGGCCAAAGAATGACTGCAAAAAAACAAAGAAATATAACATTAGTTTCATTAAGTAATTAAATAATATCTAGTCATTCACACTTATATAACTATCAAATGGTATAAATGATGTGTGGACTGGAAGAGTAAATGTGCCAGATGAGTGGACACAAGAGGACGTGGTGCCAGTATTCAGGCTAGTTGAATGATGGTGTAGAGGAAAGGGCATTGGAGACAGCATAGATATAATCAGTTACATCCTGCAAAAAGAATTAGGTTTAGGGAGATCGCTCAATGTGCTGTTTTTTGATTGGAAATCTGTGTTTTATAAGATGGATCGAGTGAAATTATAGGACGCAATGGAGGCATAGGAGTTATCAAAAAAATTAAGAAAGGCGATTAACAATATGTACGATGGAGCTGTAGTAACAGCCAAGGTAGGGATGGAAGTAGGAGGGTGGACTAAGTCAAAAAATATCATACTTGGATTTCCTCTTAAGTGCAAGTTGGCTTAAAATATACCTGCCTGCTTTAGAAGAAGAAATGTGAAAGGGGAAAAGAAATTTTGGATACTGGGATACACTGACGATATTGTACACATGGTGACAAAAGCAAAAGTAGTGTATTATGCGTCGAATACAAAAACATGACGCCAAATTGTATAGGAAGTATTGTTGCCATGTTTGAAGCTTAACCTTTTTGAAATATCTCAGGCGACATAAAGGCCCTTCGATTTAGTTTGAAACATTTGTTTCTAAAATCAGAATTTAACATATATGCAGGGTGTTTTTTTGTTTTGCTAACTTTAGGGTCCAATTTCTCGAAAAGTTTCGGAAGAATTTTTTTTAAATTTCTTGGGTCGAAAGCTCCTTTAATACTTAAGCGATTAAGCGAGTTCAAAAAAAATCGCATGTCATAGCGCCGGAGTAATATGACATTGGAAAGTGTGCTGCTCTAAATATGTCGGTTCCTATGAGAGCTGGAAAAATGAACCTTGGGGAACTTATATCAGACCTGGGAGCCTCAATTGTGGCAATGTGATCAATTGAATATACTTGACGAATTTTGAGTAATAAAATTTTTTTTTCAAAAACTTTTTAGTAATACTGTGTATAGTTTCTTATATTTTGGTAGCCCTTCTAATCCTATTTAAAATGACAGCACACATGATGCATCTAACTCTTATCGTTTCAAAGATATGACCCTTACTAACTTGAAATATCGCAACTTGTTGCCATGACAACTAACATTCAACAATCATATTATGTACACGAAAGACCTACGTAATAGCTCAGATATGCAAAGTTGCAGGAAACATTAGTTTACGTTGTATGAGACACATAAACTGCTTTTGAAATTGAATAAATGTTGTTATCAGTGGCGGGTGCATATTATAATTTTGGTAAGCGTTCAAAGTGATTATTTTATTGAGAAATTCAGTTTTAAAATTAGAAGATATATAGCATATTGTATTATGGATTGAATGAAAGTATTGCAAGTGTGTAGAGCGCGACGTTGCCATATTTAAAATTTTAAAAACATTTTGGTATATTTCAGGAACTATAAAAGATAGGACACTTGAATAAACTTTATTCTGTAGGCTACCAAAAGCTCGTTCAATTTTATTTGAAACATATTTTTTACATCCGGAATGGGTTTGCAGTTAAAGGTTGGGCAAGCGCCGGGCGGTAGATTTCATTTCGGTAACGGATAATAATGGTTGAAAGGCCTAGTGTCAAGACCAAAAAAATTTTTGAAGAAGAAGAAGAAGAAGAAGTTTAATAATAATGGGTCTCACATCTGAATTATTGGTAAAATGGATAAATAGATTAATAAAGTTTTTATAAAAAACCAACTTTATTTTAACATTAATAAACGACGCAAATGCTGTTTAAATATATTGAATTACTATGTTGAGCGTTTATAAAAAAATCAATTTATAATACGAATTTAGTTTTAATGTTTTTCATATTGAATCTGCTGCAATTGGATTTTCTGTTCAGAAAACTAATACCAGCTAAATTAGGTTATAATTTAAAAGCCAATTATCGCTAAACAACTAACTTCCTATATATGGAAAAAATTTTATATTATAAACCCGAAACGTGCTAGATTAAACGTTACGCGTATTACCAATGCGTAGAAATAATTTTCAAATTGGTCGCGCTTTTAGCTCTTTTGTTTTTGATGATTATTTTAATATCTCATTGTAATTCTTCTCCCTTTTTTTTCTAAATACTTATTGTTTTTTTCTTTATTTCAGTTGCAATATGAAAAATAACAACTAGATTAAAAGATATATGTATAAAACTCTTCTCCTAAAACTAACTGACTGACTGACTATTGTTTTGATGACAATCTCAAACATTAGGGTTACAAAATTTACATATATATATATATTTATATAATTGTCAATAAACGATTTATTCAACGTGACCTATTTTAATTTTGCTTCATTTAGCAGAAGTAAGTTGGAGTATTGGAGCAGGGCATTGGATTTGGAGAGAATTAGAGTATTCCCTCCAATTTCAAGGAGTGAATACTCCAACGGAATTGGAGTATCACATACTCAAATTCCAACGGAATTGGATACTCCTACGGTATACTCATAAGTAACTAAATAATATCTAGTCATTCACACTTATATAACTATCAAATGGTATAAATGATGTGTGGACTGGAAGAGGAAATATGCCAGATGAGTGGAAACAAGGGGAAGTGGTGCCAGTATTGAGGATAGTTGAATGATGGTGTAGAGGAAAGGGTATTGGAGACAGCATAGATATAATCAATTACATCCTGCAAAAAGAATTAGGTTTAGGGAGATCGCTCTATGAGCTGTTTTTAGATTGGTAATCTGTGTTTGATAAGATGGATCGAGTGAAATTATAGGACGCAATGGAGGCATAGGAGTACTAGGATTTCCTCTTAAGTGCAAGTCGGCTTAAAATATACCTGCCTGCTTTAGAAGAAGAAATGTGAAAGGGGAGTGATAAATAAAAAGAAATATTGGATACTGGGATACACTGACGATATTGTGCACATGGTGTAAAAAGCAAAAGTAGCAATGGAAAGATTAAGATGTGTATGGGAACAGAAATTTGAAGATTCGATGAGAATGAGAATAACAACAATGGAAGTTTGTATGCGAAGCATTATGTTATATGAAGGGGAAGTATGGGGTATGAAAGAAAGAGCAGAGATTTAAAGGATGATGTGTGGAGTATTGAGAAGAACAATTGAAATGGAAAAGTCAACACCGAGTGAGAGAGTTTTGCAAGAACGTGGAAAGTATGAATGTAGAAATCAGCAAGTTAGAAAGGTATGAGAGAAAGGTTATGGTGGATGAGTATGTGAGCTTGATGAAAATGGTTTATTTGAATAGTGAGGTTTATTTGAGGAGGATGAAAGAAGGGGTAGATATTTTAATGAATTAAAAGAGAGGAAGAAACTGCATGAAAGATGGTTCGAGAAATGTGTAAATGGGGATGCAAGAAAGATGGAAAAAATTAAGGAACAGGAGATATAGAAAGAAATATGTCAGTATAGTGATTGGTGAGGGAATCCCAGAATATAGAACAGGAGATGTAAGCTTGGAAAAATATGAATGTGCGATTGAGATGATAGAGTGAGTAAACAGGTACTGAATGAATGAGAGTAAGAGGATATATGGAAGATAAGATTAATTAAATAATCGATTATTTCTATTAGCATCCGTTAAACTTGACACATTCATGTTAAATAAAAGGTTTCCTTTCCTTTTATATTGTTTAATGGATAACAAAACGATAACAACTAGATTAAAAGATATATGTATAAACCTCTTGTCTCTACGCACATTTTCCTAAAACTGACTGACTGAGTGTAACAACAATGGAAGTTTGTATGCGAAGCATTATGTTATATGAAGGGGAAGTATGGGGTATGAAAGAAAGAGCAGAGATTTAAAGGATGATGTGTGGAGTATTGAGAAGAACAATTGAAATGGAAAAGTCAACACCGAGTGAGAGAGTTTTGCAAGAACGTGGAAAGTATGAATGTAGAAATCAGCAAGTTAGAAAGGTATGAGAGAAAGGTTATGGTGGATGAGTATGTGAGCTTGATGAAAATGGTTTATTTGAATAGTGAGGTTTATTTGAGGAGGATGAAAGAAGGGGTAGATATTTTAATGAATTAAAAGAGAGGAAGAAACTGCATGAAAGATGGTTCGAGAAATGTGTAAATGGGGATGCAAGAAAGATGGAAAAAATTAAGGAACAGGAGATATAGAAAGAAATATGTCAGTATAGTGATTGGTGAGGGAATCCCAGAATATAGAACAGGAGATGTAAGCTTGGAAAAATATGAATGTGCGATTGAGATGATAGAGTGAGTAAACAGGTACTGAATGAATGAGAGTAAGAGGATATATGGAAGATAAGATTAATTAAATAATCGATTATTTCTATTAGCATCCGTTAAACTTGACACATTCATGTTAAATAAAAGGTTTCCTTTCCTTTTATATTGTTTAATGGATAACAAAACGATAACAACTAGATTAAAAGATATATGTATAAACCTGTCTCTACGCACATTCTCCTAAAACTGACTGACTGAGTGTATTGTTTTGATGACAATCTCAAACATTAGGGTTACAAAATTTACTTTCAAAATCTACATATATATTTATATAATTGTCAATAAACGATTTATTTAATGTGACCTATTTTAATTTTGCTTCATTTAGCAGAAGTAAGTTGGAGTATTGGAGCAGGGAACTGGAATTGGAGAGAATTCCAATTTCAAGGAGTGAATTCTCCAACGAAATTGGAGTATCACATACTGGAATTCCAACGGAATTGGAGTATCACATACTCAAATTCCAATGGAATTGGATACTCCTACGGAATTGGATATTCTTATGATGATTTGAAAATAATAAGGTAGTCATTGATATAAAAAGGAAAAGTCAAGTTATTATATTCTCTAATATACGAAATCTACTAATTATTAACACTAATTACATACATTTTAAACAAATAATAAAAGTAAACATCAGAATAAAATCGAAATGAATCTTCTCGCCGCGTTACAATGATTTCTTAAAGGCTAGATTACCACGGCTGATAGACGTTTACATGTTAAAACAAATGAATAAGATAAGTGAAGGCCGCCCACGCGCTATCTAGGTATGTGTGTATGTACGTTCTCAACGAAAACGTTGTTACAGTAACAAGATGATTAGAATAAAAATAAAAGTGAAAAAACAGAGCAATCGGCTGTAAATCCATATGCGTGTAAAAGAAACAAACAATCGTTGACAAGGATTGTTGATCATTTAGAGCAGTGGGTCACCGGACGTTGTTCTTTTGTTATTAAATTGTGTTGCTTGGATTTGTGGTGGACCAATTGTGGTATTGTGGAAGAACATATTAGTTATTATTAATTCATGATCTCCGATATGAACTCACATTGTTATTAAAGCCTGATATTTATCTATCTCTAATTTACTCTAACTGCATTTATGAGTCATGTAGTATTTATAAAAATTTTGCTTTCAGGATATTTCTTTAGGAGCCCGTTTCTGAGGCCGCTGGAGCAACAAAAATGTTTTTAGATATTGTGTGTGCGCAATATCTAAAAACATTCCACTAACTCAATAATTCAGTAGGCTCTATCTGATCGATTATTGCTGATGTTCTTGTTGTGAGATTGATTATTGGGTTTTATGTTAACTGTACAGATCTTAGTTGAATTTAACGTATTTACATATTCCAGATTTGACTTGTTAGCAAAACATGTATGTAGGGATTTAAGTTTATAGGTTTTGATTAGCACACATCTCAAAGTGGGAATGAGCGTACTAGGCAGATATGCGGAGATCATGCAGTAGACATGCAGTTTTTAAAATTTTCTCTTAATACCTGGTATTTCAAATATTCTCCAGACTGTCACAGAATTGGATTTTTTAATTACAGGCGTTTCATTTGAGCTCATTGGTATTTTGTTGGTAACATAAAATCATAAGTAATATTGGACATTGTTAACATAATAGATGAGTATGTCTGATTTGCTCCACTACGATGGTGATATCCGCTCTGGCAGTAAATATGATATACGGACCAGTAGGCCGCGGAAAAGCGCGAAAATACAAAGCAGTCTGGCATACCACGCCAGACTGCAATGTTAGAAATTTCCTAAAAGTGACACAAGAGCGGCCACAAATCACGGCAAAGCCGACAGCAGAGCTGTCCGCGCTGGAAGCAAATCTTGCGACTGGGGCATTCATGGGTTGCCGTATTTGGGCATAGACAAATTTAAAAACTCAAGTGCGACTCAAGGCAGATTGCCCTGTTAAAAATTTGACAAAAGTGGCGGAGCGCTTCAGGCAAATAATGAGACTCTCAAGTCCGGCAAAGCATACGTCGTAGGCAAATATGGGAATCGGGGGATTCATGGATTTGGCGAATTCGTGCATAGGCAAATTAAAAATTTCGAAGCAGTCTGGCCTGCGAAGCACGACATGTAGATACCTTCGCACGTCAGACAGCTCTATTATAAATTTCCCAGAAGTCTCACGATAAAGCGGAAAGTCGGCAAAGCGGACAACAAATCTGTCCGCGCCGTTGGGAAATATGAGACATAGATAATTTCTGACTTGGCAAATTCGTGCGTAGGCAAATTTAAAAGTGCGAAGCAAGCTAGATTTCCCAGGCCGCGGTAGGGCAGATAATGGAGGATATTCACGGCAGCGTTCTGGTGTACTACACTAGATTGGAATGTTAAAAATGTCTAAAAAGTGCCTCTAAAGGGGCCACAGGCCGCCCATAAGTGAATCGCGTTGGAGTAAAATTTGGGGACTCTGAAACCTGACAAAGCAGTAGCCGTAGGCAAATATGGGAAACAGTGGATTCGTGGGTTGGCGAATTCATGCGTAGGCAAGTTCAAAGCTGCGATGCACGTCAGACTACTTTGTTATAAATTTCCCAGAAGTTTGGCGACAACGCGGAAAGTTAGCAAAGTGGACAACGAAGCAGTCCGCATCGTAGGCAAATATAAAATCAGGAGGGTTTATGCGTTGGCGAATTCATATGTGGACACATTCGAAAGTTCAAGGCAGTCTGCAGCGCGAAGCAAAGCAGATTGCCTTGTTCACATTTTGAAATTTTGACAAAAGTGCCACAAAAGCGACCCGCGGCGGAGGAAATTGGGCAAATTCAAGACAGTTTGGGGGCAAATATTGAGACTCTCCATGTGTGCCACACTAGGCTGCCTTGTTAAAATTTTCCCGAAAGTGCATCAACCACGGACGCAGGCCGCGATAAAGTGGAATGCCCTGGAGGAAAATATGGGGACTTTAAAACCTAATAAAGCGGACGCCGTAGGTAAATATGGGAAGGGGTGTTGGTGCAGTCTAGCGTGTGAAATACGTCAGATAGCTCTGTTATCAATTTTCCAAATGTCTGGCGAGAAAGCGAAAACTCGGCAAATCGGCGCCGTAGACAATTATAAGAATCGGCTGATTTATGGGTTGGCGAATTCATGCATAGGCAAATTCAAAAGTTCAAGAGCATGGCAGCTTGTCCAGTTAGAAAGTAAAAAAAAATTACTCAATAGTAGTCGCAGGCCGCGGGTAAGCGGATAGTAGGAGGCAAATAGAGGGACGGAGGCAAACAGAGGGATTTTGTTAGTAGTAAATTGATGGGTAGACGATAATTTTTGGTTTAGAAGTCACTACCTTTGGAGTAGAAGCACATTAGGAAGTTCATTTACTGTACAAATATCATTGCAAGTTATTGAGTACTAGTTTCTACATGAGTTCAAGTATGAAATGACAACACATATCCGCGGTACCTGTTTAAATTTTGATTTAGTCTGTTACAAATAGCAAGACTTGGTGTTTGTTAGTGCAAGATACCAGATTGCTGTAGAATGATTTCAAAAAAATTCAAAACTTCTGCTCTAAATGCTGTAAGGCTTAAATTAAATTACATTTGTAATTGAATTAGAAATAAATATTGGGTTATTGAATTAGTATATAAAAATTTGGGCATATAAATAAATATTAAACTCTAGTGTTTTAAAATATACTACGTTTCATGAATGGAATCACAATGCAATGTTACTAAGCCACTGACGAGGAGAAAAACACTACGAAATGAGCACTAAAACTTCTCTTAAATGTGGTCCAAAGTGTTATTATAGGAGCTCTTACTTTGATCAAAATGTAAGAAAATACAAGTACGCAACATACGTTTGAGTAGTTCAAATATGATTATATATATATATATATATATATATATATATATATATATATAATAGAACTAAAAAGAT
>WYDF02109200.1:0-10430 GCA_009867245.2 Adranes taylori
TAACCAGCCAAAAGAATAAACTACATCGGGTGTTTACAGTCCACCGCTCTCCAATCGCTACTCTACACATACACATGTATTATAACAATTTATGATTAAAAAATATATGGAACTTAAAAAATAAATGTTTTATTTTTATTATAAGATTAACTATATATCAGTGATAGGTGGGAACACATTCTGCAGTACTTTGATCTATGTATAGCTTTAGGTGAAAAAGATCGTTGGTGAATAGGGGGATCTCTTTTCGAGGCTCCCCTATTCGCCAACACTGTAGTCTACTTTTCCGATCTCTCAACCGTCTCTGTTGCAAACGGTTTTATATTATTTTTCATCACTCAAGAGTTCATATTTAGAAAATGTTTCCCCACCTATCACTGATATATAGTTAATCTAATAAAAATAAAACACATAAATTTATTTTTTAAGTTCTATATATTTTTGAATGATAAATTGTTATAATACATGGAATAATACATTTATTGTAATACATCATACAGTTTAGATTTTAAGTTTATTGAAATCCTTCACGAGTTGATTGGTTTTTTTCCTAGAATTTTCATCCAGTTGCTGCGGCATATCTTTACATTCCATGATAAATCTTTCAATTCTAGCTTTTAAGTAACGTTTTTACTGTAATTGCTTCACTTGCTGCTGTTTGAGCATTAATGGCATTTTGAATCTGTAAATCTATTAACACCTTATCGAGATTTAGTGAAACAACTTTAGCATAAACTCCACGTTACGATGTTTCACTTTTAATGGATTACCAATCATCCAAGTCTTAATGTACTCGAGAACTTGTTAATGTTGTTGTTGATGTAACTTCTTGTTGTTCAAGCGGTAATGGAGGCAGTAAATGATTCATTGTATACCGTTATGCACTTAATCGGACAAGCACTTCAAAACCAAATGTCATAACCGGATATTCGAGTTTATATACGATTAGCCCCACTCCTACTTTCAGTATCAGTGCCATACGTTTTCCATGAATTTTATTCGTGTCTAGACATGTTTTGTTTACGTCTATACGCTTGACCTTGAAATCTATGACTCACCGAATATCGTTATCGTATTCCATGAAATCTGTCTAGACGTGTTTCTAGATGATGATAATGATGATGATGTCAACTTTTTTCCTAGAATTTTATTCGTGTCGAAACATGTTTATTCATGTCAAAACTTGTTTTGTTCTTCTTTTGCAGTGTCACGCTTCGTTTCTATCTCACTCCAACATCCATTGTCTATCTCTCTCGCAGGCACCTATACATACCTCGGCTCTGCTCTGCTGCACTCATTCTTAGTTCAACCGCGAACGCGTGCAAATCTAATTTAATCGCAGACGAGTACACAACTACTTTATTCAAAAAATTTGGAAGAAGTGAAAAATCTTGAGGAACTGAAAAAAAATCTTGAGGAACTGAGGTTAACAAAAAAAGGAAAATATCAGAAAGCAAATAATGCATTAGTCCTAAAATTTGATTCGAAAAGTCGTACGTGGAAAATTGGTGAGAGTTGTATTCTTATCAAAGACAAACTTATTACAGTTGACGGGAGAACATATCAGAAAACGAATGGTTTAATTGATTTGCTATTCGAGACTAATCCCAATTAAACAATTCAACCATTCATGATGAAAAGATGTATTTACATATTTTGCTAAGATCTAATTTACTAAGACGTTATTGCAAATCGCAAAAACGAAGTAATCGTACAAAGTATATGAATGCCATTAAACCATTATTGGAAAAACATCAATCGCTAGTTACATTATACAATCATGCTACTGTAAGCGAAGAAAACTTTAGCGAAAACGCGAATGAGTGTGAATACAATGATAGAGATGTAGTTGAAAACAATCCTACTGTATCCAACACCGAAAACATTAAAAACATCACCTCGGATGATTCCCGGTACATTTCTGCAAACGAGAATGAAGAACAAGCATAAAAAAATTGTAAAAAACATTGTAACGAGATCAACACCTGCAATCTATTGGAGGCGTTCTGCTTCTAACAATGTACAAATGTAATTAATTTATTTAACTGCACACGTCAATTTTTGCAAAAAAAAAACAAAACCGACTCAAACCATTATTTATAAAATTAATTGTTTTTCCACTATAGACTTTATTTACTTTTGATATACTTTTGAAATTTATATCAACTAATTTTCATACGAGCTTTCGGTAACTTTATAAAACAAGATGGTGTCTTGAAGTAATAAAGAGATAAGTTTTTATAACTTCTGTCTCCACTTTAAACCCCTCTCCAATTTAATTAGAATTGAAGGGGAATTATCATATTACCTATTCATCATTATTACCACATATGATATTACATTTTTTGTTGGCACAATTTCCGTGATAAGAATTTTTGGAATGAAGCTTTAACAAAGAACTATTGGTTTCAGAGTTTAGTCTGCACGTCTGAAATTTCTGCATTTATGGGCAGTTTTGAAAAAAGATTTGTACAACAGAATCTATTGTTTTTCATTTATATCGTAATGAATAGGCTCCATTTTTCATTTTAGTCAGTCGTGTTAATGTCCTATTTCCTATCTGCCCAAGGTTTCCGCGAACACTGATTTGACGTCTTTTGGTAATAACATCTAAAGTTTCATTGTTTCTTTAACGTTTACTCAGCAACATTAATCATAGCTAAAGAGTGGGGTTAAATTGTGATTTGGAACCTTTGTATATAAATGGATGAGATCATCAAACCCATTATTTGTTAGTAACGTCCTTGTTACGAGTAATACGACTAGTTACACGTTCATTGTACACGTCAAAGAAACTTCTCATCTACAGTATAAAAGGAGTTACTTTTGCTACACAACGCCTAGAACCCATTTCAACATATTTGGTTGGTAGTTAAAAAAATTGAAGTTAAACATTCCGACTTTAGTGTCATCTAATTTTCGAAAAATACAAGGTGAATTGTTATTTTTCGTTTTTCCATTATCATCATATTTTTTCTTTATCACTTCTGATTATAAAGAGGATTTATAGATTTAATGTTTGTATATACATTGTTTCAGATAGACATATCATCTCGGGTTAGGTGGTCATCTAAGGATGCGACGGAAGGGGACTAGTGGATCGGAACAACGTACACATCGAGGCAATTGTTCTGATTTTCGCTACCAAACACCAATTTTCAATACTTGACATCAGCAGTTCAAACACATCCTCATTCACACTGGCTTTCGGGAAACCCTAATTTTTTCAATCATTTATTTGGCTGCACAAACAAAAGTTTTTTTGAAAACATCATGGTGACACCACATTCGTTGCGGAGCTTAGCTCTGACCGTTATAGTTGATAAATATAGTGATTTTAATATTTTCGAGTTACCACCGTCCCTATTGCAGGAACTACAATTAGAAAGAAAAAACCGAATAGAGAGGTTTTACAATTTTTATGATAACCACTTGCGTTACGACTTATCTTGTGAATGGGAGCGTTTATTGCATATGACCCATATAGTCTAGAGAAGGCATTACCATATTTACGTCTAGATATTGAAGACGTACATAGTTGGGGGTTAGAAGTGTTATTGCATACCCCTTTGGCGTATTGTCCTCCGGGATTTGGATTTCAGCGTAACTTGATATCCAAACTTACCTGTTTAGCTGCCTTGGATCTTCCATATCCGTTTCATTCATGTAATAATCTATAATCTGCATAACTATAATCTGCATATGTCTTTTACATCACAATTTCGCCCAATGCAAATCATTTAGAAGGTTAACCTTAAAGATATTATACACGATTCTTTGTTAGACTAAAATCGGGTGAGAAGTTGTATTGAGGATATTTGTCTGGTAAAAACATCTGGTTTTATTGCAAATAGAGATTTATTTATATTTAGTTAAAAATTAATACGTTATCTAGTGATAAAAAATACTTGATTTAGAAAAAATATGATTTAGTTTAAAAAAATTTAAAAACATTGCAAGTATATACGCACCTTTCAAATACGTTAGCAACTCAAATCTAAAAAATTAAAAAGAATGCAAATGTATACTTACCTTTAGCGACATTAAAAGCATAAATTCAAAAATTCTAAGTGTGAGCTGGGTAAGTGTGCGTCTTGAGCCAGACAACTGAAAAAAGAGGAAAGAGAGAAATAGACACTGGAACTACAACGCAGAGCATGCGTCATCTAGTGTTGAATGTTTGGAGCGAATCGATAAATAGTAGACAGGGATCTATAAGACCGGTAAAAATACCAGTTAGAAAAATACCTAGTAACATAACCTCAAATGGAAACGACGAGCACCCCCAACGCATATTCAGGCCCCAACGCAGGTCCCGTTGCAGCGCAGAGTCTCCCATATACGTCCCGTTGCAGAGACCCTTATGGGAACCCCAAGACCCGAGTCTGCAGGCGTCGGACGCCATTGCACCCAGCAGATGTTAAAGTTAGGGGTACCCCCATCTTGGATTTTCAAATGACACCTCTCAAACGCAATACCTGTTCTATAATACCAGAAAAATACCCATCCGCGGAACGGGCACCGTTTTAGGGCGACTTAGGAACAGTTCCTGGTGGCTTGCGTAGCTGTTTAGAATCGGTAATCTCTTACTACTACTATATGATTTGCAGAATGCGTAAATACAATATTCACAGGACACTCGGCCTAACATTACAGTTTATAAATGCACTTTAAATAGGATCTTTATGAGTCGCACTTAAGTCCAAAATTACTTAAATGCCTCAGGCACCATAAAAATTTTTCTAAATAAAAAATGCTAAAATATCACAATTTATTTGCCATAGTCACAGATTAAATTAGGTGGTCACACTAAAACAACACAACTACCTCTAGAAGCTTCTGTTATAAAACACACATGACTCTGTGTTTCTAAAACGGGCTTACGGTTACATTAACGGTACTACAATTACTAACTTCACTACTGATAATATAAAATTTAACAGTGATTAATTATTAAATATTTGTTTCACAGACTAATTAACCCCCATTTTACTTACCTGCAAATACTAAAATCGTAAATAAAACTTTCCCCTTTCCGAAATTTAAATTCTACCTGCCAACGATAGTTAGTTAAATAATTTCTACAAATTATCAACTCATGTAAAAAATTGAGATAAAAAATATAATTTAAAACCACAAATTCACGTATAAGAAAAGCGCTAAAAAATTAAATTATGAACAGGGACGACTATCAGATTACTCAAAAAAGATATTTTGACAGAACTCTGATGACATTAAGGCGGCTGGCCAAAAATCAACCCACAGATATTAGAACTTTGCAGGAATCGGGAGGCGACTAGTGACTGAGTTACGCCTTCGCTGGCACCAACATCCAAATTTAGATGCACGTGGGATTTGCAGTACCAAGATGACGACCACGTACCAATTCCCTCGTGAGCTCGAGGCGCAAGTCTCTAACACAGTTCCATTCGGTAGAAAATGACCAAAACTGCATGACTGCAACGATCAGTCGCAGGCCAACAGCCTCGGATGTGAACAATCTAACTTAAAATCTTACCCAATCCGGGCATCACAAATCAATATTGCCTAGTAGCTTAACATCAACCTATCCAACATGTTGCAAACTCATTTTTACAATTAACTTTTTATTAACAGTAACATTATACTTGAACAATAAAATTTGTGAGGACCGAAGAACCATTACAAGTATCATTTTCTTTATTAACAAGCTCTATTATCACCCCAACCAGCCAACTAATAAACCCGCAGACAAGCAGTCAATATTAACTGGCGCTAAAATGAAGTAAACAAGCGCCATCTATAGTGCCACATTGGAACCACTGATTCTTTCAACTAAATTACGTGACCCCGCTCTGTATACAAGAGATCGACTAATGAACTCCAGTTTGACAATCCATATTGTTATCGGCCAGCCTCTACAGAATCAACAAGTTGTGTTTTCGACCGAATGACAGTCTTCTTACATTGACTGCTAGTTCTACGAATTTTAGTAAAAGGCGTTTCGATGAAATGCTTCCCAAGATTTTGGTCGCGTAAATTTTGCTTATAAAAGGTTCACACAATCTAGCATCGATGAAACGCGATTTGGACATTGTGCTCTTCAGATGTGCCGTGAGATCTCGCGCTATCGGAAGTCATAATTAACATATCTATCTTGCGGTCGGCGAGCATTTATCGCGGTTGTAAAAATGATCTGTTCAAAGTAGCGTAGAGCCAGCATGAATCTAATCAGAGATAAAAATAATCGAAATTTCTAAGTATCTAAGAATACCGGCAACACGCTAGGCATCAAATAACTCAACCTTAACTTTTACCGCAATCGTTAGACTTTTATATGTTCATTTCTCACATGTACATTTATAACCCCTCCCTATTAACAGACACTTTGATGGAACCAGGAGGAAGCCGCTGCCAATCGTCAAAGCCAAGCCGAAAATCGTCACCAACCACTGGAGCGGCGATCTCTCCGACAACGATTAAGATACATTAAACGACACCCACTCACTCTCATAACACAACTACATCCACATCTTCAACATCTTCAATCCTATTCAATGGCTGGATGACGACATCCTCACAATCGCCAACAATAAAGCCGACATTCCGGTAAATTAATCAGCATCAGTAAATTTGAGCTTGATGTGTGCTAAGAAAAGTTTCAATCAAAGCCATCCTCAGGACCGAACTACAAACAATACCAAATAATAAGTCTTTTATCCATTAGAAAATATAATATCAATAATCACATCGAAATCTTATAAAAATATATATCACAAGATATGGCGAAGATAAAAGGTAAGCCGCAGCGTCGGTTCTATTTCGATAGATGTTTATACAAATAAAACCTGTTAGCATCAAGAAAGGTATACAAGTTCCATACGTGTTTAAATTACATATGTTTTGTTTTTATTATTTTGTAAATCTTTTAAAATTCGTTGCGATTTTGAAAGAAGTTATTATTGTTTTGTTTTATTTACGAATTCCAGTATAAGTTGATGGGTTTACTGTTCATTTCCACACCCTAACTTTCAGTAAGCCGTGCAATTTAACGGTTTTTGTACACTCTTTTCCTATTGGTTTAGAGCTTTAATTCGAGAATACCCTAGCTTTTGGCTACGTAGAACTACTACCACCTCTTGTATTATACAAGTGTATCACTACTAAAATGTTTACTTATAAAAGAACCACAAAATCTAATATCAAGTAAGAAGTAATTTGCAAATTTTGATCTTCGGATCTGCTGTGAGAATCTTGCGCTATTCGCAATTGTAATTTTAAATTAATATGACCATATCACTATCTGTTGGTCAGCAAGCGTTTATCGCAGACGTGAGTATGATCTATTCAAAATAACGTACAGCCAATATGAATCTAATCAGATATACAAACACATCGAATAATCTACAACAAAATCTAAGTATCTACTACCACTCCACGCATCAAATAACACACCCCTAATCTTCAGCAGAATTTTTCGATTTTCATATCTTTATGTTTCGCACCATTTACACATATAACCTTTCCGCTGATAACCGATATTGAGATATAACCAAGAGAGGGTCGGCTTCTATCGCTAGTCCAAGCAAAAAATTCGGCACCAACCACCGGATCGCCGATCTCTCGGACAACGATAAAGATCCATTAAATGACATCCACTCATTCTGATAACACAACTACTTATCTTCAACCCATTCAATGGCTTGATGCGACATCCTTACCATCGCCAACAATAAAACCGACGTTTTAATAATTTAATCAAATCAGCATCCGTAGATTCAAGCGTTGACGTGCCGTAAGAAAAGTTTCAATTCATAACAACCCCCAAAACCGAATAACAATTAATTACAAAAATTAATTTTTATCTACTTCCTCTTCAATCAACAATGTCAGTCAATTAAATTCGCGAGTAGAGTCATTTCACATATTATAAATATTGGATTAATTAAACCTTACTATGTTACACTGTTATTACATTCGACTTATGTTTACCTTCAACCATAGATATATGTGTGAAATATAATACTAGGAATTATATCTCCCCAAGCCGTTTTGAGACTCGTTTATGAGTACTCTTTGTGTTACAACAAGAAAGAAAGAAAACGGTATGATGGTTACACAAATCCATGATTCTGCTTTTATAAGAAGAAGACCTGTAACAAACTAGGATATCGTTGCATACTTGATTGATAGATTATATTAATATATTCATCATAACTAGCGTCCTAAGAAAGTTGTATGTTATTAAATAAAGTGATCCTTTTATTTTGTTTATAAGTAATTAAGGAAAATTATACCTACTTTCTGGATTTCCAGAGCAACAAAGCAATTTGTATCCTATACCAAGAACTGGAAAATCATACGGAATTTTTGGCATGCCCTTTAACATATCGCTTATGCGCTTTTTTCTCAGATACCATTTTGTGTAAGAGACAATTAATAATATGAGCAATATTAAATAAAATGTAACAAGCATTATATATAACCTGAAACAAAAAAAAATGTAAATATCATTTACTTACTATGGTGCGTTTAGGCTAGGCGCCCAAGAGTGACTTTTTGTTACGTAACAGTTTCGTCACTGTCTCCTCCCAAAGTTAAGTTCGTGTACCCCAACGAGTAGGTGACTTTCTTATAATTTTCATGATGTTTTAAAAATGGACCAAGGAGGTTCCACAACCATAAATTTTACAATGGACACGAAAAATTGAAAACCTATCCTTCTTTCTTGAGTTTTATGATCAATTTTAAACACTTAAAAATATAAATACTTTTGTTTAACATTTCGGGAGTTTATTTTCTCCTTCTTCAGAAAATATTTATTTAATATATATAAAATTATTAATAATAAACATTATTTTAAATGCAATAACAAATATTTGTATAAATTTCTTCTAATAATAAACAAATATTTATATAAAATGAAAAAAATCTTAACGAGTAATAATGCCATTACTCGTTAATAAATATATTCGTACACTACCTGTAAAATAAATATAAATTGTTTAAATAAAAAAATTGACATTTATTATGTCAATATTTTTTATTTAAATAATTTATGATTATAAGCCTATGCTCGCGTGAGTGATTTTTGTTAGACAACTATCTGTTACTCTTCACTATGAGCTATTACGTTCAATGGCGATGAGCACAGGGGGCGACATGACAGTTGAGTGACTTTTTTGTTACTTGATCAGGCAACTTCTGCGTGACGAAACTGTCACTCCCACATACGCATACGGGTGACTTTTTATCATTTCCAGAAAAAGGTGTTGTTGAGAGATTATAATCATAATAAATGTCAATATTTCTCAGAATAAAATATTTAACAATTCAACATTTATTTGCGTTTCGAACATGATTATGTTCTTCATCAGAATATAAATATATTTATTTTAAAAATGTAAAAACTTAATAAAATACTTTTTAAAATAAAATTTAAAATATTAAAATGACAAAGTTATAATATAACATCAATTTGACATTAATATTTTTTTTAATTTTATATCAACAATAATCCATTTCTAATTGTGTTGCGTAATGCGTTGTACATTTATTCAAATTTATCTTCTTAAAATATTATTTTACACAGTTTTGGTGTTTTTAATATTTTGGTAATTTCGTTCATTCTATTATGGTGTAACGGCATGTATTCCTAACATAGGCAAATAACGCAACATTCAACCTCAAACTGCAATCTAGCTAAGAATATCGCACAAAATGGTTTGAAGATCAACTACTCTCCAATAGAGAGCGTCGTACCCAGTACATTTTAAGCATTTTATTTTTACACCCGCAAAAAACTCTAATGCCCTATTCGACCAGCGAATTCGAAATGCGAAACCCGATACGCGCTACGCTGCACTAGCATCTGCCGTATTTTCGCTTAATCGTATTTTGCGCTTTGCAATGCTACAGTCAAGACGTTTCACAATAAAGCAACGCTACAACGCACAAATCAATTAGGCTCGCGCTGTAAATACAGTCGAGCCTTACTACAAACTTTCTCTTGTACTACGATTTTATCTTTTGCTACGAATTTACTACAATCCAACCTTCTACTATGATCTTAACTTCTATAACGATTTTATCTTATTAACTTCTCTATGATCTAATTTGTTTCTAAGCACGCCTGTTTTCTACGAGTACACGCTCTTCAACTATTCCCTGTACCTAGCCTGGAAAATCTCGAGTCAGGGTAGAAATAGCTGACAAAGATTGTTGCAAGATTGGACGAACTAACTATAAAGAGACGCCCATCGCATCTACATTAGAAGTACTGTTGGAATATCATATCCGAAACGTGGCAACATTGTAGTCGGGGGTATAGCGAGAGCGAGCGAAAGCAGAAGCTTGGGTTAAGGCAGAAGAGATTTATTCTTCGGTTCGTTGTTGAAGGCGTCAGCTGTACATATTTAATATTCTTGCTAGTTCAAATCTTAAAATTCTAA
>WYDF02109211.1:0-10430 GCA_009867245.2 Adranes taylori
ATGCTGAAGATCCTTTATAAATAATAGGTGAAATGACGTCATACATCTTGTACAAGTCGTTTTTTAAAACATTTGTTTTGATAGCTGATATTACTTACCTACTAAAATTAATTAAAAAAATATTTGTTGGAATTCAAGGACATTTTTTGATATTAATATATGAGGATTCTTACGATCGAACCATTATTTTCGAACAGTAGGGTGTCAAATTATCATGATAATCTTTTCGTAACATGTCCCGACATTATTTACACAGTTGTCTTATCTGCCTTTTCTATCTGTCAATCGACATATTTTATTCTCTCTTTCGACTTTGTATTATTGTTTTACCATTCAAAAGGTGCCATAGCATTGAATGTTTTTTATCTTATTTATTTTATATTAGTGTTCAATTTGTTTTATTTATACAAGAAATTCAAATTTATTTTTCAGGCAATTAAACACGATTGCAGTTAGACACGATCATTGCTATTATGGTATCACTTCACGTATATACGTACTAATAATTAGAAACTCATGTTTGAAGAAAAAAAAAATCGTGGACGTGATCGCCACCCCATCTTTCATATACTCGAAGTCCTACGTTTTGTTTTATCTTGCATAAAACAAAAGTTAATTTTGATTCTTTTAATTTGAAGTCTTTTAATTTTGATTGTCACCTTATAACTCGCTTATTAAATTCAATTAGCACAATAGTTTTTTAGAATAAATTAATCAAAATTAGTCTAACCTATAAATCGCCTACGCATGAATCCCCGGTTGCCATATCTGCCTAAGGCGTCCTTGTTCCGCGGCCTATGGCCGGTCTTGACCCACTTTTTGCCTACGGAGATTTTCCATGGCCTATGATCGCTCTTGACTCTTTTTTCGACAAATTTCTAAAAGAGCAGTCTGACATGGTGCACGCCAGACTGCATTGGCCTTGTGAATTCGTCTATGCATGAATTCGCTTACCCATTAATTCCCTGGTCCCCATATTTGTCTACGGCGCGGACAGCTTTACTGTCCCGCTTTGGCGCGACCTAATGTCATTTTTACCTTACATTTTCCCCACTGCCGTTTTTGAGTCACTTTGTCCCGCGTCCGCTTTGCGCAAAATTAAAATCCCTGGGTCTTACGCATGTACCCCAAGTTTTATTATTTTAACTTTCATATTCAATGTACTACAACAGCCGTTTTCAACTAAATGGATCGCAAATTTTACAAAACAAAACCACCCTGTAAATCGTTAAATTGTAATTTTACAAAAAAATGTTTCAAAGAAAATAGAACGATCTTTTGATAGCCATATTACAAATAAAATCGAAGGGGCTTTAGGTAGACTATAAAACAAAGTTTATTCGAATGTGCTAGCTTTTATAGTTTTTGAGATATATTGAAAAATATTCTCAAATTGTGAACGTAGCAACGTCGCGATCCGTATAAGACAGAGACATCGGACTTCTTTTGTTCGAAGCAGAATACGAGCCAGTATATGTGTGCAAAATTGGAGCCTCTTAGTTTAAAAACTGATTTTTTTGTGAAAAGAAATTGGCGCGTTTCCACCATATTGGATTTAGAAAAAAAATGAATGCGACACACTTATGTGCACCTGTGTACCAAATTTCATGCAAATTAGTCCAATAGATTAGGAGTAATTCTTGAACATACAGCCATACGTACGTACACCTGAACAGACAAAGACAGACAGACAGACAGACATCCGAACAGACTATCTTTTAAATTTTTGAGCAAGAAAAAAATACTTTGAAAAATATCTTTTTGTGGTAATTTGTTCCTCTTCGAAGTACATATAAATGGTTTGCACTGATGTGAATACAAGAGACGTACTAAGGTGAAATAGAAAAAATTGCCAAACATAAATCCTGTATCTTTCCTATACCTATACGTATTTGGTATATGAAAGGTAAAAATTTACGCCCACTTGGGTCAGAACCTGTAAGGTTAGAACCACACCACAATTGTGTCAAAATCCATCTCTGCAGCTTTCTATTTTGTTCATTTTGTTTGGAAAAGTCTTATAGCTCTATACCAGTGCAATTATTTCGACAATTTCTTGGTATGTCCTATTCTTGTTCCGGGGTTAAGCAGCCCTACTTTACTCTTTTATTGGCATTAGTACTTTGGGCCTACAGATTACTACAGATTATGTGTATGACCTTTATGTAAATACTAGCGGACCCAGCAAGCGTTGTTCCTCCCCACTCTCACTTCCCCCACTTAGACCCCATATTTGCCTACGTCCGATATGCGGTCGCGCCTCTGCTATTCGCATTCCTACTACTCTACTCTACTATTCTACTACTCTACCTACTTCTCTACCTACTACTCTACCTACCACTCTACTTACTACTCTACTCTACTATTCGGTAACTCTACTATTTGCATAAGTTTTCTACTCTAGTGTAGTGAAGTTCGCCTACTTAAACTTTGGCAGGATCGCCATGTAGTGAAGTTCGCATTTATATAATTGAATAAAATAATGGGATAAAACTAATTCTAATTTATTTACATATTTACATGAACAGAATTATAAAATGAAAATGGAAGCCACTTCTATATCGTCGATAATCTATAAATGGATTCAGATATAATAATCTACTATAATAATCTACTGTTAGTTTTTTAATATTATATACTTCATTTGTTTTAATGTTTATGCCTATACATCAGTTAAGCTATCAACATAATATTAAGAGTTTGACATGTTTTTAGAACGTGCAAAATATCAAACAATATATTTAAATAAAATCTTGATGATACCTGGATGATATCTGTATTTAAATAATGTTTATGAAAGTTTACCACACTAGTAAGTATTCTTTAGACATAATGTATCTTTCTTTATGCAGTACATAATGCGTTTCAGATATTGTTCGTAGTTGCTTCACTTGTTATGTCAGTTCCTGAAATATAATGATTACAAGGCGATTGGAATAGAACAAAAAACAGGATTGCATTCTGTTTATTTTATTACAATATGAGACTCCAATAACCGGAAGATAACATCTGAACTAATTATTAATTACAATTATTTATTTACTTCTGTTAAAATTGTAAGAACCCAATAATATTTTTATTATAAGTAGATAATTCCAGATAATTCCAAAAAACTTGAGTTTTAACCATTTTAAAGTCTTGAGTTTGAAGAAGAGAAAGTAGATCGTGTCAAACGCCTTTATGTATTTATTTCTATTCAAAATCTGATCAATAAAAATAAATTACACAACTTATCATTATCATTTGAGAACCTTCCCAATTTGGGAATATATTTATGCGACACCTTAACTGAATCTTCAAGCATACAAATTGACCAATGTGAGTGATACTAAGTTGTTTTGTCATTTGATTACTTCGTTTTTATATTTAAAATGTGATAAAGAATTCTTTATGGATATTTATTTTAAAACCAATTTGTATCTGCTTATTCTAGGTTTACTGGGTTTTCAATTTCTTATTTTTTTGTGCGCAACACATATGACAGCTGATGTTTTTAATTTCTAGCAAACTCTTAATGGTCAAAATTAAATCAAACTCATTTTGTCAAGATGGCGTAATCGCAGTAATATAATGTACTACATATGCTTTTTTGAATTTCCTTTTGTGTAAAAATTCAGCCCTGAGGCTATATTTTAGGTTCCTCCAAAGTACCGCAACATAATAGGGTGTTACGGAAATTGTTTTTCATATTACCTACCCAGTTGACCCGGTTCTGGGCTTCTTCATTCGGGTTCTCACTCATTCTTTGCAGCATTTCAGCTTGCTTGCTTTTGAGGTTTCGACTATATCTTTTACCTTCGACTATATCAATTCCTTTCTTAGATCTGAATTTCTGCAGTACCAAGGAGTATGCATAATTTTCCTTATAAGTTTGTTCTGATTCTTGGTTATTATCTCTTATGTTTTCTTGGGGCCATTGCTCCATAAGTCCTATCCATACGTTAGTATCGGCAATAAAACTGATTTAAAAAAATGCAAGCTGGTTTTGATACACAATCCACTATTTTCTTTCAGCATTCTGTACAGTTTGTTCATTTTTTTAATTGCTAATAGCGATCTGCGTTGATCTTGATTTTCCATTCCTTACAATAATTTTCAATCCTGGTTAATGCTACCTCTAATCTCTTGTCTGTACAATATTGGGCCTTGTGGCAATCCTTCTTTTGCCACCATCCACTTAGAAAATTGTTTTCCGACTTTTACTCTATACTTCCTGTCGGTGAGAAAAAAAATGTATAGTTGCTACTAGATCTTTTTGTGCTTCTAATTTGACCAATTTGTATACAAGACAATTCCTCCACACTTCATCGTCTCTTCGACATCTAAAAACACGCGCATTGCTTGATGCTTGCGTTTTTTCGTTTTACTTGCTTGATTAATTACATTTTCCAACATTGCCGCTTGATTTAGAGCTGCCAGTTTTCGCCTAAAACCAAACTGTGTTGGTAGAATGACGTTATTTTCTTCCGCCCACTCTTGTATCAAGTTTTCTTGTTTTTTGTTCTTTAATAAATTTTTAGCTTCTCTCTGGCATTTTCTATAGTTTATTTTATCCTGTTGTGCTCTAGTCTATTTGCGTTCCTGCCCATGTTGTGCCCATTTTTATTGCGTTCAAGCAATCTTTTAGCTCTGTTTTCTGCAGGAAGTCTAGACCCCACTTGGTTATCACATTAGTTTTTATGCGACTTTTTTCTAAAGCTTCTTGTATTTTTTTTGTTAGCTCTTACAAAGCTTGTTCTATGTCCTCCTTTGCGGTTTATATTCATCTATGATTTTCAAATATTGCATCCAGATTACTTTACTTTTTGGCTGGTTGACCTTTCCCGTATTTATATCCGGTTTGACTGGATGATGTTCTGAATTAAGGACGTACATCACTTTAGAATTTAATTTATCTTTCACGTTGTGTGTTATATAAATTTAATAGTTATATAATAGTTATCGTTCTGCCATGTTTACAAACATCTACTAGGTCACTCTCTAGCACTACTTTATTTGGTGGAGTGTAGATTGTCACTAACACTGTTACTTTGTTATTCACCATTATTTTTATGCCTACTGCTTCACTATTAGTGAAGTCAAATTCAACTTTTGTTCCACACACACTGTTCATTGTTACCATTAAGACCCCTCCGCCAGGTCTTCCCTCTCTATCCTTCCTAAAAAATTTACATCCCGGTACTTTCCACGAGTCCTCCTTTATTTAAATGTGTCTCAGTTATTAAAATCACTGATATGTCGACTTCCCACATAAATTGGCGTAGTTCCTCCGCTCCTGCCTCCTTAGCCCATTAGCGTTCCACATGGATTGGTTTCAGGATTACTTTAAGTATTGGTCTGATGTCTTCTTTTAGCGATAGCTTAGTTCTATCCGCATGATTCTTGGAATGATTCTTTTTTTTATGTTTTCCGTTTGCGATGAACATTTTATAGCATTCGCCGGATGCTTTCCTCCACAGTTAAGTTACACTTTGGCGGTTTGTCCTTACCAGGACAATCATATGATGGGTGAGTACCCGCACCCTTAAAACATACTTAGTCATTATTGCTGACACCTAAAACATTTCGACACTCTGGTTGGCTTCTTTTTCCCTTCGCCTGACTTCTCAGTATTGATCAGAACCATTGGGAACCTCGTGGTCTTGTTACCTATTCTCTTTACTGAATTAAACTTGATACTTTGTTGGTGTAAATCCACTTCTATATTTAGAAATAAATATTAATGATGAGGATTTGCAAGGGTGCACCAATTGCATTGCTGAAAGGTAGCGTAGGAAAGATCATTATTTCTATCAAGTAGTTCTAACCATTGTAGTAATTAGGAGAGAGCAAGGAAACCTTTGTCCCTAGGCGAAGCACTTATGGGATGTCAAATTTGTTTTATATAATTACAAATATTTTTCAGAATGAACTGATTTCTTTCAAATGCACCTTCGATGTTATCTATATAAATAAAAATGAACGTTGGTATATTGGTAATTAACAGACTTCGACACCATTTGACCGATCATCATGAAATTTGGCACATACATGTATTTTGTCAAGGAGAATATTTTTATGATATCTACATTGTTTTAATTTGCCACTAGATGGCGCTGCATCACATCAACTTCTATACTGTTCAACCCATCGCTCTGAAAATTTATATACATAGGTATTTGAATACGAAGAATATTTTTATGCTATCCACTTTGTTGAAACTTGCTTCAGAAGACTCAGGCATTTTAGTGGCCGCATGCCGCAGCAATAAAGCCATGACGTTGTTCGGGGCAATAAGACCATGCCGCTCACCGCGGAAATTAGACCAATTAGCGGCAATTAGCCCATATTGCAGGCTGCGGTAAAGCGCGGCAATAATCCATGACGCTGTCGCAATAATCCATGTCGCGCCAATTAGGCCATAACGCTGCCCGCGGCAATTAGACCATGCCGCTGGCCGCGGTAAATGGACTATGCCGCTGCCGCGGCATTTGGACCATGTCGCTGCCGCGACAATTGGACCAAGGCACAGGCCGCAGCAATGAGCCCATGTCGCTGGCCGCGGCAATAATCCATGCCGCTTCTCGCGGCAATTAGACCATGTCGCTGGCCGCGGCAATTAGACCAAGCCGCTGGCCCCAACAAAGCCGCAGCAATTAGATCATGTCGCCGCCCGCGGAAAATCCGTGGCTATTAGACCATGTCCCTGCCCGCAAACCACGCGGTTGCAAACCACGCCAATTCGGCTATGCGCTGACCGCGGAAAATCCGCAGCAATGCAGAGATGTACACGCCGTAGGCAAATACGGTACTAGTAATATGGTAAATATTAGCTTTTAAAGACTGTCTGTCACAGCGTTAGAACAATGCATTTATAATGTCTAGCTATAAATCAGGAGCGCAATTCGTTGCATTTAACTAAAAAGTTACATTCTACTCGTGTAGTAAACATGCATGTAATTTACTTCGGATTCATGGTGTTCATAATGAGCTAGCATAGCAGGTAGCATTTTTTTTAGTATTATACACGCTACCTTTGTATGTTTTTCGTAGAAAAATCTTCGAAGGAAGTGATAGAAAACACTTGATATATCAGAGAAGTCAAAATCAAAAACTCGTTGGAGTACCACTGTTAAAACAATACAAAATCAACTAGAACTATTATTAGAAATATTGGAAAGTATTTCTAGTTCTTCGATTCTGGAATACTGTACGACAGAGAAAAGGCCATCACTTTTCATGTCTGTAGTGCCTAGAAAATTTATGAAGAAACAGCAGAGGATGTGGAGCCAACATTAGAAAGTGCAGTTCTACTACTCAGACGAAAACAGTATTTGAAAAAAAAAAACAGAACTGGAAGAGACATTCATCAGCTTCAAAAAACTGGAGTATATGTACATATATAGGGGTTTCTTTATAAATGCTGATTATTAATTTAACTCAAATTCATCAAATTGACTGAATTATTGAAATATTAATAAATTTACCAAAAATTTATGAATTATCAAAAATTTTATTTGATACACATCAAATTAAATTTTTAACGTACCATCTGTTTGTTATTCGCAATAAATAAATATGTAAGTATCAGACATCAAATCTATGATTTGATTAACATAAATTTCGTATCATAGAAAGCAATAAAATTAATATATTCGCCAATTCCTCTTGTTCATAAATTTTTCATTTTAAACAAAATTTATTTCTTGAACAATGTTGTAATCACATGTACGCGTTGAATAACAGAAATGTCATTAGAACCACTATAAAGATATAAACATAAATCCCATCAACCTTTCTAATAGTCTAGAGCTAGAGGAAGAAAGTTACACCTTATATTCAAACTCAATATGTATAAATAACAAATTAATCTTCTAATGGATTTCTATATATCATAAATAACTAAAAGTATAGGTAATGGAATTATTACGGATTTACAGATTTTCTTAATTATTTAATGTTGCTTATATAATACGAGGCTGATCCCGCAAGTATCCGACCTGATAAAAAAAACATTAAAATTTCTTCTTATTTTTCAATATCGCGTTTTTTTTTGCGTCCACATTTCCAACTATATTCAATTGCTTCAATAAGTGCTTTAAAGTTGAATCTATCGAATCCTGCATCTACGTTGTCGACAAATCTTAAACTATTTAGCCATTTCTTTAAGTTTGGAAAGAGAATCTGGCGAGTAGGGTGCTTGAGATAGCAATTAAAATTTTCATTCATTGATTTTGGCCATCGTAAGACTGATGTGTGGGATGAATCCAATAGAACTTTCTTGCCAAATGCGATCGCTTATCTTAATTTCATTTTTCGAACGCTCCAATAAATTAGCATAATAAATTAGCCTTTAATTGTTTGTCTTTTTTGAAAAGAACCAATGAAATATCACTCTCACTATGCGAGGGAACTGTTTAATATCTTCTTAGATGCCCATTTTTCCTTCGTAGTCCATTGTCTGGACTGTAGTTTCCTTACTAATTCATCCAAGTTTCATCCATGATTATGAAACGATGATTAAATTTTCGATTAATATGCGATGTATAGTCTTTGAAATAATTTCTATATCTGCTATTTTGCGTTTTTGTTGACGGTGACGTGATACCACTTTGTGGATTTTTTATTTTTTCTGGTGGTAGTGATCTTTCTTCGCCGACTACTATCGATGTTCGTCTTCACATCTCGTACGACTTTGGTACCCATTATTTTACTGATGCAAACGAAGACAACAACTCCCCAATGTAGAGTCCAGTTCGGTTGGAATTTCGGTTAGGCTCATATCTTTTAGATTAAAGTATTGACTTATTTTTTCCATGTTTACAAATTCAGTGAATGCGTATATAATATTACTGTATAATATCTAATTCATCATCAGGTTTAATCTACAGATATACTCTCATTAGTGTCGAAATGATTTTTATCAATCAATATGCTTGATATGATTTCACAAACTTAAAAGACACTATTGCATATGTGAAAAATAATTAGTTCAAGTATACTAATAAATTCCGCACTTGATACAAACCTATTCATTTCTGTTATATTTAAGGAGTCATTTTTAGAAATTGTTAGAAAACGTAGAAACGTAGAAAAAAAAAATTCTACGTTCAGCATATATAAATTAACAAGTAATTTTAGTACAGGGCCCTGACGATATTATTTAAAATTTGTCTCGAATTTAATAAACACAAAATTAAAATATAATTACATAATTTATTACGAAATAAATTAATTTCAAAAGTACTATTTGCTTTTCTAACAATAAATTGCTTATCAATGGAAATTGATTTCCTTGCGGAGAAATTTCTAATTTATTATTGCAAAATAGTTAAATAATAAACAATAAATTTTGGTATTAGTGCAGTAGGCGTACATTGCACTATTATTTTCTTCATGCATTAAATTGAATAAATTATGATTATTATTTCTTGCGTAGGCTTAATCGGTTTTCAAATGAGATTATAAAAGCTTAAATATGAACCTATAGAATATAGACTCGCTTCAGATAAAATATGTAACAAATATCTTTTTACCTAATGCTTAAATTACATACCCGGCTGTTTATAAACTGTTCATTACAGTACTTAATAAATAAATAATATTATGGCCTCTTTCTCATGATTAATATATTATCTTTTCTATCTAAGATTATAATTTCTGGGTTATGCGTTTAGCAAATTATTTTTCTACATATATCAGTGGTTTCCAACGTGGGGAGTGCCTTACAATTTTCCGGTTTAAACGTAGCGACAGTAAGAACTATTAAAAGAAATGAAGCTGCAATTAAGCAATCTGTAGTTGCTGGAATGAAACTTGCTAAATTTTCATTATACACTAGAGATTTTATTAAATAAAAAATGGAAACCCACTGCTAATATGGACAGAGGAAAAAATCCCAAAAAGGATACCAGTAGACGAAAACACCATCAGGCACAAAGCTATAAGAATATATAGGAATAAAAACAGATACAGGAACAAGACGCAATCAACTCATGATAAGAGCTTTTTTGCAAGCACAAGTTGGCTAATGGGATTTATCCAAAGGCATGCACTTCATAACATAAATATCAAGGGTAAAATTGCTTCTGGAGATAAAAAGGCTTCCAAAGAATTTCCTTCGAAACTTGCAAAAATAATTGCCGATGTTTAATGTGGACATTTTTGGAAGAAAATACCGAATAGCATGTTTAGATAAGTAAATCATAATTACAATGCGTTCGTGGTGGAAAGATAAAATTAGCATTATCTAGACACATATAAATTAGGGATTAATTATTTCGATATTAAACATAAAAAATGAGATTATTATTTACTCCAGATAATGAAATATAAAAGTGGAGACATTGTGTTACAGGTACAAGTAGATGTGTTAGAAAGAGATAACTAATACCACTCGTATGCATAACCGATCGTTACGAATAACGTGCCAAAGCATACATGAATAATTG
>WYDF02109222.1:0-10430 GCA_009867245.2 Adranes taylori
TAATGATGAAATAATAAAACAAGAAATTCATTTATACCAACCTAGGACTTCAAATAATAATTTTAACGATGCAATACAAATTCAGATCCAGAATTAAGAACTTTCCACACTCCCGTGTGAATCTGTATCTGTATCTAGAGGGAGATCTTCATATGACGCTCCCAGAAGCTGGACCTGCTGCGACGGTTCAATTGACAAACAATTCTTTTGCCTCTCTGTTTGAAGAGATACGATATCTAATCAATGGACAAACAATAAATGTAAAGAATTCTGGTATAATAACTACAATGAAAGGCCACTGTAGCTATGATAAGTTGGAATCGGAAGCCTTGGAAAGATCTGGATGGTGTCCGCTCAAACCCCAAAGTTTAAATTTCATAACTGATAAAATGTTTTACATATGTTTACCTTCGCAGCATCTACTAGGCTTCTTTGAGATGTAGTTTTCAGTGATTGAATGTAATTAAATGTCATTCAAATAAAGTCCAATGTTACGAAATAAACTTCTTAATAAAAATGATAAATAAAATTCTTACCATAATTATCTTAGAATACGACGAGTGATTATTACTAACTTTTTTCTAAGTTAAAACTTATTAACAAATAATATCGCGATTACACTACTGAAATTAAACTTTATCAAATGTATTTCGCGAGTACACTTAACATGTTCTATAGTTGTTTGATGTACCCCAACATTGAGCGATTCCCATATAAGCTAGGTTATAATCAAGGATAAAATTACTTGTTCTCATTCCTTATTATAGTCTATATTCAAGGTGCAATACTTTTTAATTAGGCTTACTAAAATGTTATAAAATTTACAAAGTAGATTTAATAAAATATATGATTTGAAATATATTCCATAGCATCCACACATAAAGTATACGCATTTAATTAAATTCAAGGTATCATAAAATGTTTAATCTCATTCTCTCTTTACAAACATATTCTTGTATCGTTCGTTGGAGAATGAATTGTATTGTTATTTGGCAGTCGTCAACGAGATTACATATTTCGTTGTTATTATATTCTTCAACACACATGCATGCATTTAACAATTTCCTTGTGGTTTCAATTGCTTTCGAAATATCACTTTACATAAAATGCTTTTACGCTATCATTAAATGAACTTGTCTCATTAAATTACACTGTTGCAAACAGTGAGAATATACAAATTGAAGATTACCTTTTTGCTATTTTACACAAGATATACATAAAAAATTAGATTAGTTCTGCTTTAGAATATTTTAGTACCTATATAAATGTTCCATAACCTTATTTTTGATCGATGCTTATGTGGTTTCTCTTTGTCTACTTATTCTTGTTTTTGTGTCGATAATTGGTCCGTTGTAGATGTAAGTTTATTTGGCAAATATATCTATATTCTTTAACTTTGCTAGTATTTAAAAATTTACTTTTGTTTTGAATATACTGGGTGATTCAAATTCTTTTTATTTAGAAATTTAATACGTAGAAATGTTCTTGTAATTACTGTATTATTTTTATACTTCGTACGGTGTACTTTTTACAAGCGATTGGTACAACTATCACCCTCTCTTGCTCTATGAAAGTACTGAGGAAGGACTGACGTTGGTTCACGACATTACCGACATTCAGATTCCTACATTTTCCGCCGCCATCTAGCGAATGTGGCGCCCTCTCGTTGGAGTGCAAGAAGCTATTGCGTACCAGCCCATAGTTTTCCTGTACTTTGGAGGTTTATCAGCTGCTATTTCTTATTCTTATTTCCATGTATTAAGTAGTTTGTTTTCTCATATTTATTAATAGGTTATGATTTTCTGTTGATTTATTGAAGGTGTCCCGATTTTGTCGTAGCTTGTTCTGCACATCTTTCAAGCGTGTATATAAAGGTTACAATCATTTGCGGGATTTCAACTTCTGAAACATATACACATCCATAAAAACCGTAAGCTGTAAGGGTTTACGGACAAGAAATACAAGGATAGTAGGTTATTAGTTATTAGTTCAAGAAGGCGCTGAATACAAAGGATTTGAGTCGGTTTTGTTCTGTTTCAGTGATTTTGAAATGGAAGTAAGTAGGAAACTTTTATTTTAGGTTTGATTTAAATATTTGATAGTCACATATCTTTATAGAGTGACATCAGAACTGCACATACTGACATATATGTGCTATTAAGTAACTGAACATTCCTGCAATACGTAAAATATATTTTACTGACAGCGTCGCCAAAGTGATCACGCTCCTTTTACTAACATCATCATCAATCTGTCGACGCAGCCAGTTAAATTCATGTACTGCTCTCGTGTAACCAGTGAGATCTATTTTGCTTCTACCATGCTTCCAATTGTCAACAAGTTGTTTAAATACTACTGGATTAATTTAAACAGATCAAGTCAATGATAATATATTTCCAACACATATGCCACACTGTATAAAATTTGTGCTCACGACTAAAATGTGAACATTTCATAGCAATGTCAAGAAATAGAAGTTCGTCGGTCAAGAACATTTAGTAATCATTCTTTAGTATTATTTATTCAATGTTAGTTGGTTAATATTTCGGATAATGGGTTATAATGGTGATAATTGGTTACAATCCTCAACGTGCACTTTATAATTTGTTATATATAAAGTGGTTTTAGTTCGCACGTTTGTACCTAGCATATCCACGCCCATGTTTCAATGACGTAATATATTTTAATATAAAAAAACTCACGAACTGTTCTCCTCCAGCAATATACATCTTTGAGAGAGTTATCATACCATTCCAATTTAGGATTACTTCCAATACAGGACTGATAATTCTATAAAGAAAAATAAAGATATTTGGTACAAGCAGGAAAATGTTACGTTTTCTTGGATTGGCACCATTTGTTCCCAATATTTTAAAACTTATGTAAAGCATTCGTTCCATATTCTTAAATTCTTAAATAGAATAAAGTTTATTAGATCTATAAAATTATGTAAATAATTTTTAAATATTGAAACTAGATACAAAATAGTAGCATTGATTGACGGACATTTTTCAATAATCACAATTTTTTACTCTGAGTGTTCTTGTTTGCTATGTGCTGTAAAACATATTTCAGAGAAGGATATGTTTTATAACATAACAAAGACAGAGAAGGAGTACTCTGTTTTGCATGTAGAAAGAAAGTCCAAATTTTTTTTAGTAACAAAAAGGTTCATTTTCCATTTAAATTCATTTTTATCGGTGACTAACATTTATGGTGACTGCTTTGGCTCGTAGTCTGCATTGAACCTGTGCATTCACCATTATAATATCAATTGAAATTATTAATAAAGAATGTAGTAAATTATTTTTTTAAGTATTCATAATATAATCAAAATTGCAAAATAATAAATTTTCAAAACATTGATTAACAAACAGACATTTTCAAAAGTCACTATTTTGTACGCTTAGTGTTCTTCTACAAAAAAATTTTAAAAATGGTAAATATTTCCAGTACATTTATAAGAAATTTCCAGCCTTATCAATCGCAAAACTAAACGGGGATGTCTTCCCGGGTCCGTATATTAGGAAACTTGCCAAAGATGGAAATATTGAAAAAGAAATGGAAGTTCCTGAAAAGAAGCCTGGGTCGCCTTTAAAGTCTTAGTAACCAAATTTCTGGGCAACAAGAAGGATCCGAATTTCAAGTCTATCGTTGAGACCATGCTGCAGAAGTCCCAAAATTTAGGCTGATCCATGAGTTTGAAGGTTCATTTCCTAGATTCACATTTGGACTACTTTCCTGCGTTAGTGAAGAGATGGGTGAGAGATTCCATCAAGAAATGGAGAAGCGTTACCAAGGAAGATGGAATACTATAATGATGTTGGACTATTACTGGATGTTGCACCGAGATGATCCCAGAAGAGCACATGCACCGAAAAGTCTGAAACAGAGCATAGCTGGTCCAACGAGACGTCGACACAACGACTGAAATCGTGAGTTTTTTATTTTCTATATTCTATTTTATTATGTCTACTATAAGCCGCAAAATAATACGTTTTATACGAAACAAAGCTATTTCACTCTGTCATTAAGTCTCATATTTGTGATATTTTTCGACATTTGTGATATTTTTTGATTTTTTATTTGTGATATTTTTCGACTACATTTGGCAAATTGCGATTTGCAAATAATTCTGATGTGATAGAAAGAAACTAAGGTCATTTTCGGGTTCAGTGCACCAAGGTACATTGGAATCAATCATCAAAAGTTAAAAACCAGAACCGTCGCAGGACAGTGTTTTTAGTTACGACACACTTGTGATGATGTTGCATTGGTTGGTAGATAAATTGAATTAAATGAACAAATTCAATTTATTTACAAACGTATAATTCATGTTTCTACATGGCAATTAAAGAGATGAATGAATTGAATTAATATTGAAAAATGTAGCAACGATCAACACTCCACATTCTATTATCTATATGTCTCTCTGATAATCTCTAATCACAATATTATATACTCAGCTAACATCATCTAACTAGCATCATTGATCTAAACATCTTTAGCTCTGCTAATTACGCACACTTTAGGTATTGTTTATAACCCATGCACCAAATATTAAACAACTTTGGAATTCTGTTTATCACCTTGATTAATGTTTTTTCTTACAACTGTTTTCATAAGTTTGTTTACATATTTAAACGATCGCGTGTGTTCTTAAATAATATTTTATTATAATTTTATATACAATTATTCATAGAATATTACTACACTGTAAATTTACTTCTCTTTTTCATTTGATCAGCTTTGACTTAATGAAGACAATATGTAGTTGCTTAAGGTTGTACACTACCAATAACGATTACAGCTGTGTTTACTTTCAGGTGAGTAACATATAATTGTTACGTGATGTACTCACGGCCCCGAGAGCAGAACAGAATCCCAATTTAATTACGTACACCTTTAAGACTTTTCTCTTTTAGGTGGTCACAATTTCAACCAGACTATAACCAAAATTAACCGTGACTGTAAACAAAATTACCAACTGTTCAAAGTAAAACTGTTAATTATAAAAACTTTTGATCATGAAACTTTTCTTTTAAAAATATTGTGATATATATATATATATATATAATATTATATTATAAATAAAAATGTTACTCACCAGTGACGTGCAGCTACATTTTTAAGTATATATGCATGCATTTACATAGTACATATGTACAGACATTTGCTTATGTTTATACATAGTAATATATAATGCACTTACTTGACACATCTTGTATAATTTTCAAGTGTTCGGTTATCCGAAATATCCCCGGTCCAAATTAGTTCGGATAATCGTTGTATATTTATATATATTGAATATTGTTTTTATATATATTGCATATTGTTTTTATGATCCGTATTAAATTAATTAAAGATAAGTTATCAGACGTTTGGATGCTAACTGGTTTGTATAATGTTTGTATTGCTGTTATAAATGTGTCCTTCGTCATTCGGTGTCACTTTCCCTCGTCACTTTGTTGCTCACGCGCGCTAAATCCATTGTTGCACAATTTCGTTTTTTGGTTTATTTTATATTCTGTTTGTGATGTAGTTTTTAGTTGGTTTGTGGTTTAGTTTTTTGTTTTGAGTTTAGTTTTGTCTTGTGTTTAGTTTTGAGTTAGACAAAAAACAGACCAAGTTTTTTGTGTAAAATGTTAAGTGGTGTTAGTATGCTGTCAAATTTACATTGCGTTTGTTCGTTTATTATATGTTAATTTATTTAGCTTTGTATAAATTTCCATGTTTCATTTGATTTCCATATTTTTGTGGTTGTTTCTTATAATTGTCATTGTTTCCTCTATTGTCTTATTTGCGAGCAATAAAGTGACGAAAAAGAACCAAATGAAATACAACAAAGAACCAAATGAAATACAACAGAAAACCAAATGAAATTGCGCGCGCGAGCAACAAAGTGACGAGGAAAACCGACAACGAATTGCGAAGGACACATCTACAACAGCAATACAAACATTATACAAACCAGTTAGCATTCAAAAGTCTGACGATGAAGTTGTTGCCGCGAAACTAGTCGCGGAAAGCAACATAATAGTGAATCCGGTACGTTAATTTATCATTACTTAATTAGATATGAATCACGTTATAAAAACAATATTTAAAATATTTACACCTAGTCAAGGTAAAACTATTAAAAAGTTCCACGACAAAAAACTAAGACTACATAAAACAATAGCCAACATTAAATTGAATAAACAGTGTTTATCATATAACATTACATGAAACCACGTCAAAATAAAATTCAAAAAAGAAAATAGCGCATCAATAAACAGCATACACAAATGCGAAAAACAAATTATCAAAAATGAAATCAAGGCACATCAAGAAACAAAAAATAGTTAACGAAATATATAAACTACATCTACAAATCGTAACAATAAGACTTACAAACGTATGGATTGAAATACAACACCAAATAATTGAAAATATAAACAATGTTATACAAAAGACATATGAAACGCAAAATAAAAAAGAAATTGTATTGAAATTATTAACAAATAAACAAAACAACACCTACTCAAAATATAATAGCAATAAAGAACAGGAAATTGCTGATAACACTACAAACCTTATGCAAATCAAGTTCACACCAGAAGAACTAATGCTTCTAAACAAGGAACCAAAATATAACCTAAAAATGACAATAGAAGATAAAGTAGAAATAATGATCGAAGATACAGAAGTAGCTAAACACAACATACCTTCAGAAGAACAAACATATATGAAAAACATCATAGCACACAAACTAACACACATCATCAGAAATCAAAAACAAATAACGAAAAAACACAAAATAAAGAAAACAAAATAGTTCACACAATAAACAAGTACTGATAGAAAACAATGCAATAATTACTACAGCTGATCAGACAAAAACGTTTGTCATAATCAACAAAGATGGACTGACTCAAAAAACGCTCAAATTCATAAACGAAAACCACTGCACAGAAATATCGAAAGATCCCACTGAAATTCTGAATACCACAAAATAAACAAGAATTACAAATACCAATACATGAATCAAAACCCTACAGCACCAACATTAATTCCGATGCCAAAAATACACAAGAAAAGTATGCCAATAAGACCGTTAATTAATTACAAAACAGCACCATCATACCACAAAAGTAAACTTATAAAAACCGAAATTGAAGAAAAGATACAACTTCCTAATAAATACAATATAAAAACAACGCTGAACTCATAAAAAAACTAAAAGACATAAAAATAACACCAGACACCAAACTGTATTCATTAGATATAACCAACCTATATACAAATGTTTCGACAAATAAAGTTATACAAATAGCAAAAACCATGCTAGAAAAACGCAACATAAATAAAAATGAAAACAAATTGAAGGAGAGAACGTAGAAATGATAAAAAGGTACAAATATTCGGGATATATCTTGGAATAGAATGGGACTTGCAAGGAACATGTTGAGATGGTGGCAAAGAAAAAGAGGGGTGCAATGAAAAGAATGAGATGCGAGTGGGAAGAGAAATATGGTGAAACATTAAGAATGAGGATGAATATTATGGATGTGTGTGTTAGAAATATATTGATGCATGGGACTGAAGTTTGAGCGGTAAGTAAAAGAGAAGAACTAGAAAGAGGGAAAATGGGATGTCTAAAGAGACTAATATGAGTAGAGCGACTGACACCGAATGAAATTGTATTGCAGGAATCTGACAGGTATAAATGCTGGGTAGCTGGTTTTAAAAAAGGTAGGAGATAGAATTAGCAGAGAATTGAGGAGTGTGTTTAGGAAATGAGGGTAGGGGATAGGAATTATACGTAAGATTAAAGAAAAAATAAAGGAAATGGAAGGGAATGGTAAAGAAGATAATATAGCGAGGAAGTAACAAACGGAAAGGAAGTGATAAATGTGCTCTGGGAGTAGGAACGCAGCTTTCTCGGTTCTCCAATGGCGGAGAGGAGGGAGAGCTTTTTGTTTTTGTTTTGTATCCTTTTTTGTAACGTTCTTTTGTTTTTTTGTATTTGGTTTATTTGCTATTATTTTGAATTTTGAATTGGTGTTATTGTAATAAAATGTAATTTTTTTATGCTAATAAAGGTTTGATATATTTTAAACCCATACGCAATGCTCCATTCCGTACAGGAAAACATAAAAAGAAAATATAACAAATAACAGATTTTTATAGTTGCTGACAGTCAGGGCGCACTTCAGGCGCTTAAGAACGCCAGAAACGTGTCTGAACTACAGACGAATGCATGATTACACTGAGCAGACTGGCCACGGTCAACTCAGTTACGCTGATATGGGCACCAGAGTACAGGGGCATTGTATGCAATAGCAGATACACAAGCAAAGGAAGCATCTAGCACACATTTCACTCGGCTGGATCCGGTTCTGAGCATACCTACTACTTCCTAGAGTGAAGCGTTAAGAAACTGGTCAATTCAAAAACACATAGACTGCTAGGCCAAACCAGTAGGAAATCAACACAGAAAGCAATTTCTGGAATAGCAATTTCCTTTTTTTTTAGAAATTGCTACTTGAAATATACGCAAAATGTAAGATCAAATCTGCTTAAATTTAGTAGGAAGATAATCAGAATGATAACTGACAAGAGACGCACCTCTGAGGGTACCTATGAAGAAAGTTCTTATACACAGCAGGAGTAGAGTGTAGACACAGCCTAGACTCTACTCCTGTAGCGAGACACCTCAACATATCTTATGTCAATGTGAAGCCCTGGCATCCACAAAGGTAGATATATTTGGAGCATCGAAAGTTGACTTGGAATTGGTACAAAAACGCTCTTACCAGGAAATATTGAAACTGGTACAAGCTACTGGTGTGAATAATCGATTAGGTAAAGTACAATCGTTGTTTGGTTGCAGTGCATTCTGCAGAAGTCTTTCATGATAACAATAATAATAACAATACATATCAAACTGATCAAGTTATAAAGTGCCTTACATAAAAACACTACATGAATTATATGATGTAAATTACACAAGCAAATCTGACGCCCATGCCTTAACTAAAACGTTTAAAGTAAAAGCACTAATTTCTCATAAAGAGCATTACATTACAAATATGTATTTAAATGAAACTGCAAATACATATATTAATTAAGTTTGTTGACAAATAATCGATGATTAAAGTTAACATAGCGAATATTTACAAAAAATAAAAGAAAATAGTTTAAAAACCAATTTGTTTGATGATGCATTTGTGAGTAAAATAAAAGTCTTAACCTAGGGGTTATGTCAAGGCCTTCTCAGTATCAATTTATTAAACGAAATATATATATCAATTGAAAGAGTGATAAAACTTTCCAACAATATGTTCTTACAAACCCACTAAAATTAAAACAGATAACTAAATTATGATACCTCGTTGCTACGAATAATATTTACGTGCGAGAACCTTTAAAACCGTCGTCAAAAAAACGCAAAAAATAAAATAGTAGTTTAAACATTTTATTACAATAGTGAACAAGTAGCAGATGTCATTTAAAAATCTACCGCAATTGTGGCAGCTTAGAAAGAATATTAAAATATTACAACTTGAACAATAAAATAAGAATTAAACTTGAATAATTAAATCAGAATCAAACTTAAATAGATCTGGTATTAATTTACCAATAATGCACTTAGCAATATAAAATGGTTACATACCAACTGCAGTCGGAATAAGAGGTACACTGCAGGTAATAAAAAAAATGCCGAATTGCAGTTCAAGGTAGTGCTTAATTAGATGAATAAGGTTAATATATATAATAGGTAGCGTATGCTATACAGTCATTAATGCCATAGGTTTATTAAAACACGTTATACGTAATTGAATACTGCCGGCGCCTGGAGGAGCTCCAACATGAAGCCTTGGAATCATCAGAATATCATATTCAATTATTAATGTAATGTAAAATAATTTCAGCTGTTTAAATAATTTATCCCATAAAAGCGGATATCATAAGTTTTAACAATCAAAGATATTCTGAGAATGAGACTTATAATTCTCATGCTCCTAAATATTCTCAACGAACAAAAAAGTACATTCTTTAAGTGCATTTTATCCTGACTTAGTTACTAAGCATATTTATTGAAATGTACTATACATTTAAAAAATTTCATATTATATAACGAAAACGTATATTTTAGTAGAAAGCATAGGCCACATATCCCTAAAATAAAGGTCAATCTTATATTACCATTCCTGGAAAAAGAATATATCCAGAAACATTCAGTCATGGCCATAAAATTGCTATGTTTGTAACCATTGCATAATATAATAGAAAACCTATTATTAGTTGATATATCTTTTAATTAATAATCATGTTACATGTAAATTATATATATATTTTATGTATTAACTTTGTTACGTGCTCCATTATAAATATTTTATATATGTAAAACGTCGTAAGCACTATTATATATCACTTACTTTGTG
>WYDF02109233.1:0-10430 GCA_009867245.2 Adranes taylori
CTTCGGTCCAGTGTGTGCGGGTTGGCACACACTATAAAGATCTCTTTACGAGTTAATCAATAAAGGTTGGTAAAGACGAAATTATCTCATATCCTACCTATCAGCATCGATGGCAGAGGCTCGATGTTAAAATAAATAGTCGGTGATAAGCCTACACGGCAGAAATAGGCCGACTATAAATAACCATGTAAAATTAAAAAAAATAATACTAATATTATTGCTGAGACAAGAGAACCAAAAGTTTTAAGAACTCATTGAGTATTATGATCCAAGTAGGCCATTAACGGATGAATAGAAAAGATTTTGAATTGCTAATTAACACTGTAGGCCATTGGGCCCCTTTCCTAAAGATGATAAAGGTAAAATTTTCTCGGCTTTTTACTACACTAAAACAAGTATGTCAGGAATAGAAACAGAGTGTTTGTGGCTTTAATACTCTAACGTCCTGACAAATGCTGATGCCTGCCTTGTTGGTTCTTTGGACAGGCTAATGGTGCCATTGTGAGCGGTTTCAATGATTGGAGGCATTTTCAACAAGCAATCAGTAGACATGAGCAAAAGCTTAATCACAACGTATCTTGCGCCATATTTGATCGCTGGAGATTAAATAAGACTATTGATGTCGAACTTAATTGAAAAATTCGAGAAAAAATTAATGTTCGGAGGCAAATTCTGGAGCTTGTCATAGAAACTTGTCATAGAGCTACTCTTACATTCGCCTCTTGCAATGTGACATTTAGAGGACACAACAACAATGAAATTTCTAAAAATCCTGCCGGTTTTACACAATTTATTAAAAAAGTAAGAAAAAGCATTCAATTACTCACTGAAGCCTAACTGTTCAGAACGAAGTTATTGAAATGTTAGGCAATCTCATTCAACTAAATATGATTAAAAAAATAAAAAGTTCTCCTTTTTCGTTTATTATTGATACTACCCAAGATATTGCTCAGATACACCAGCTAAGTGCTATTTTAAGATATTTATCCACAAATTATACAAAAAATAATCCTTCGCAAATTATAATCCATGAATATTTTTTGGAGTTTGTTCCAATGAAAAGCCAAACTAGCTCGGCTTTGGGCACTACGATATTAGACATTCTACGGGAAAATGAACTGCCATTATAAACACTTCGTGGACGATGTTATGACGGCGTTGCAAATATGAGTGGCGTTCAAGCCGAGATATTAAAAGTATCGTCTAATACCTCTTGTGTCCACTGCGCAGCGCATAATTTAAATTTAATCCTAAAAACGCTGTAAAAAATGCCTATGTTTTTTTTGGCAAAGCATTAAACGGTGGACACTTTTCAAATTTTTAAAAATATTGATACTTTGTCAAACCTCTTACAAAAAAAGTGCAAAATATTTAAGCTGCATCTAAGATGTTTACCACAGCCAATGATACGATAAATCAAATGAAAAACGGTTTTAATATTATTAAAACGGAAGCTAGTACTTTAGCAGGGCAATGGGACACTACCCCTGAATTGGAAAATAAAAGGATATCATAACCAAAAATATGTATTGATAATATACGAATAACCATTATCAAGTTCAAACAAGTGATGCTTGGTTTAAAATAAATGTGTTTTTTAAAACTATAGATATAATCACAATTCAATTAAAAAATCGAAGTTCTGGATTTTACAAAATTTGTTCTTATTTTTGCGTTTTGTTCCCAAACTTTTTTCGAGCTCCTTCTCTTTCTGATCGTGGTATTTACGAGATGAGTCAAGCCCTGCACCTTAAATAGCCGGAAGATTTTGACGATACAATTTCATCCCACGTGCTTTCGTTTAGAGAATGTTTCATGAATAATGTTAATAATTTAACCTATATGTTTTATTTATTAGATTCTATTGTAGTGAAAAATTATTATTCGTCTTGCAGTTTTAGCGAAATTGTAACTGCTTGAAATATTTTTTTTGGCCATTTCTGTTCCGGTTGCATCAGCTGAAACCTTTTTTCCAAATTAATGTTATTAAAACCGATTTAAGAAATTGCATGGCTGAAGAAAGATTATCAGCTTTGGCAATTGTTTTCATAGAAAATGTGGAAGCTCAAAAAGTAGGCATTGCCAATATTATTTCAGATTTTACACATTCAAAAGCAAGGAAAAATGATTTTATTAGGCATTTATAAATATTTGTGATATCTTTTCTTTGTTTTGTTGTTTCCATTATTTTGTTATTTTATTTTTATATCATATTAATTAAGAGAATATTTTCTGATTTTGTTTCAGTTTTGTTACTTGTAGGTATTGTATATCAATTATTATTATTACACATTGTTTTTGATTTAAAATTAATAAATAAATATAGTTAACGATACTATGTATCATATTGATGACAGAAACATTAATATTTTAATTATTTTATTTAATTTGGGGCCCGGCAAAATTATCGCAGACACGCCCATGACTACGTTGTTACGACACTCTAAAACAGTCATAGACATCAAGAAAAAGCAATAGGCAATGAGATTATCTTCACAAAAGCTGACAAAAGTAACACTATTATCGCAACATACAAAGTTATACAAACAAAATAAATTAATTTCTAGCCCCTTCCAATTTCATAGAACTAAAATCAGACCCAACCAATAAATTTTAAACAGAAGTAAAAACAACCTTATCACACTGTAATGCAGTCATATCGCAGAAAGACAAGTATTCCCTTACTATATTGAAACCCCTAGTTGCGTCGTTTTAAAATTTCACGAGGAAAATAACTCTATTAGACCCGTAACCTTCTACAACAACGCCCCTTGCCAAACAATAGCTTCATGAAAGTAAACAAATGTGTTAGTTAAAGAAATGGATTTCCAACCAACACAGTCCAATGAAATAGTTAGTCACTCATATATAACTCATTCGAAACGAAATATAACTCACACGTGCGAAATATAACTCACTCAAAGACAATCAGACAAAGCTCTAAATGCGTCTCCTTAACGCTGGCTTGCGAGTTACCTTTTATCTGGAATCAGCGACTTTTGATCAGCGACAGCGTCCTGCTCGGCGGCGGCAATTCTTGACATTGCCGGCGGAATTTAAGTGGAGCATATACTAAATTTCTGGTAAAATCTTTTGGAAGTGTAAAGTTCCTACCAACAAGAAGCACTCTTTATACGTTACGAATTTTAAAAAGCATTATCGCATAGAAAGCAATATCTTAGAATCCCTGGATTCTAAGATTTTCTGATTCTATGATAGGGTATTCTCCAATCAGATTTAACGTGCAAACAAAATAGAGACCTGCAACCCGTGCAAAAACAGAGACTAGGCAAGTGATTTCAAAAGTATCTTATAGTATCATATATAGCTCGATTGCAACTTGCAATTTCTGATTTGAAAGGCGCAAGTGACTTTAAAATTATTTTGGCACACGTTGATCAATTGAAATTTTGATATGTAGTATAAATTATTAGTTGGCGAATAGTTTACAAAATATTGATATGTTTATTATTCTCAAGTCATCCTTCCAATAGCTGATATTCGTAATAAACACAACAGATCTATTTCCGGCTTCTTTTACTTTAACATCTTGTATTTCTGCCTAACATTAGATAGCTAACTTTAATTAGTTTAGCGATTAGCGTAGAAACTATATTACAGCGCGTATTAATTGATGCTTTTGTATCACATGTTTGTAATATTGTTTACGTAAAGAAATTGTATCCAACGAATGCCTATACATGAAACATTTTGAACAATCTTTAAAAAATATGTAAAATGTCGTTTTAATAAGCCTAAACTATTTTTACGCTGTTGTTATAAAATGTTTGTTTTAAATTAAAAAAAAAATTGTGTACGCCACTGAATAGTTCTATAGATATTTCCCATTCCATAGTTCCCGCTAAAATTTCAACAGGATTTAATGTGACTGTAAGTGTGCAGCATATCGTAAAATGCGTATACTGCAAAAATAAATTAGAATGACACATTGCCGAATTCTCTGCAACCGAATTATCCATTTTTCTTTTTAGTTTTCATAATTCAATTAAATTTTTTGGAATATTTTATTACATAAATTATGATAATTGTGCTTTTTTGCATTTATATTTGAATTTTACTTCCCATGTTTTATTCTATTGTATTTAAGTAAGCATTGTGTGAGTTTGCTAATGCTAATTGTCTTATAACCTCTACTACATTAATGTTTGTAAACATTTTTGTCAATTTCTATAAACAAATCCATTATTGTTCCATATTGTTCTCATTATTGTTCCATATTTCGTAAGAGCCTGTGTGGAGTTGCTGGTTTCCCATCGGGCGCCTTCCCGATGGTGGATAGGGGAAAGCTCGTTAGATATAACGGGTACCTTGGAAATCAAAAACCAGGAATCGACCAAAAACCAGCAAGAACGATCCAAGAACCACCAAGACCAAGAATGACCAAGAACCAATATCCTGGTGATTGACAACGACTTTGAAGGCGGATGAGAGGAGTCGAACTCCTAACGCCAGAAAAGGCGGAAGACCAAGCCCCGCACCTGCTGCCTTGCAGACTGAAGAGGGATCTTCAAAGGCTAGGGATTCAAGCCAACGAAATGGGTAGCGGCCCGAAATGCTGTAAAAGGGCAGCCCCGAGATGGTTGCAGGGCAGGCTAACGACCTGACTGTAGAAAAATAAGCTGTTGCGTAAATGCCTACATATAGAGGAAACCGGACGGACTTTATAAAGATGACCAGGCTACGAGTACGGACTAATGATCTAACAAACTCGCTTCAATTTAGTGGAAGCGTTTCGGACCAATTAGGAGAACATAATATTAACATTGCAGCTCTACAAGAAGTCTGTTGAAGAGAGAACCCGATCTCCGATAGTAAAGATTACACTATCTTCTGCAGCTCCAGTGGCACAGGTCATCTCGGAACGGGATTTGTGGTCAACAAGAAAACAAATCGACAGTACTGAATTTTAACCCCACCAACGGACGATTGTGCAGGCTTAGACTCAAAATGAAATTCTTTTTTATGAATGTCATTTGCGCTCATGCACCTACCGAAGATTCTGAAGATGACGAAAAAAGATATCTTTTATACCCAACTAAAATGTGCATATGGGAATACACCAGAGAACGACGTCAAATTGATTCTAGAGTGACATGAATGGTCTTGAAGAAGCCTTCAGGTCGTGTGTTGAGAACCACAGTCTCAGCCTAGACTGCAACGATAATGGATTCAAACTTGTCGACATTGCTCTCGGGGAGGATCTTTCAATTAACAGCACTCATTTTCAACACAAAAACATCCATAAGGCAACATGAAAATAACCAGATGGAGTAACATCCAATCAAATAGAATCTTGCTCACGTGCAGACAAAAGATCTCTACAGCAAGGAATAGCAGAATGGAAAGCCCAAAGCACTTTAAACTCGAAGGCATGATCAAAAGCCCTGATCTGTGCTTAACATTTCAGCAAAAGATGAAAGAATAAATCCAGAACAACATCGCTTCTGAGTATGAAGATCCTAAAGAACATTGGCTATACATTAAGACTGCATTGTTAAAGGTCAAGGTGAAGACGCGCGGGTATAACAACAACACTAGGAGGAACGGATGTTCGACGACTACTGTGAGAGAATTGTGAGCGAACGAAATGAGGCTAGGAAAATGATGTAACCAGACTAGATTACAACAGCAAGAGAAAATCTGTCAACACTTTGTACAGATATAAAAAGCGGGAGCTTGAGAAAGAGACGTTTAAAGTGACTGCCATGACCAAAGAGATGTGAGGAAACTTTATAAAGGACTTAAGGAAGTGAAAAAAAGGTGGCAACCACACGCAAATATATGCTGTATTACTGGGGGTAACCTAATTGGGGATTTATGGTGTCCTGAAAAGATGGAGAGGGTACTTTAGTGAGTTACTGAATGTTAATACACACATCCAAGACACTCAATCTTTCGAGATGGAGGACGTCACGACGCGAATGGGTCAGAGCCTACTCGAAACGAAGTGGAAGAGGCTATAAAGGCTATAAAGACTGACTCCTCAAGAAGGCTCAAGAAGTGTTTAAAAAATGTGATTTGATGCACTGCGGAAACTATAGAGGGATAAGGTTGCTCAAAGTAGGGTACGAGATCTTTGCTAAAGACACATCAAAGGCTTACACAGAAGCTTCTATCGGCGAAAACCGAAGATGACATTGTTGTGTTAGCCACACACACCAGACACCTAAACAAGAACGTACAAACCTTCCAGAACGAAGCTAAGAAAATGGGGCTATACGTCAACAAGGAGAAGACAAAATATATGATAAACACTAGGAACTCAATAAGATGGCGGAACACAGACAATGTCAGTTGTTACCAAAGGGTCGATGCATTCAAATATTTGGGTGGCATCCTAACACACGACAACGAAATACTCGACGAAATATAGGCAATAGTATCGGTTAGACACCAGTGCTTTTTTAACTTCCAGAAGCTACTTAAATCTTTCCTTGTCTCTAAAAAATTTAAACTTTTGGTGCATAAAACCATTATCAAGCCAGTGGTCTAGTATGGATCAGAAACCTGGACTGTCATGAAAAAAGAGAAGAACGTACTGTGCGCCTGGGAGAGGAAAGTTCTGCGCAAGATTTTTGGTGGTGTACACCACCAGAATAATGAGTAGCGAATAAGAACCAGTAAAAAACTGGAAGACCTCTATAATGCTCTATCGATCATATCAGACATCAAGGCAAGAAGACTACGTTGGCTCGGCCACTTTCAGAGAATGGGAGCTCAGCGGGTACCAAAAAAGTTCTTAACTCAATAATTGTAGAAAGAAATTCCGTGGGTCCTCCTAAACTTAGATGGCTGGATGACGTAGAGGAGGACCTTCGCATGCTAGTAGTCCGAAACTGGAGACAGTTGGCTATCCAGAGGGACTACTGGCAAAAATCTGTAGTAGAAAAAGCCCGGGTTCTTAATGGACTGCAGCACCATCAAATATAAAAAATTTCATAGATTGGGGTTCTAATTCCTCGACCAATCTAAGATCACTCGTAATTCCTCTAATAAAAACCAAACCTGTGTTGTGTCTCTTTTGTCACAACTGTCATCATAAAAGCATTATAAAATTCAAAAAAATGGTAACAAAAATATCAGAAAATTCAACTCAGCTGTATTAACTCAGCTGAGTTGAAAGAAAAAAATAAAAGAAAAAGAGAAAATAAAATCCTTACCCTCTTTTTTCAGTTGTTCTTCATAAAATTCAGCGATTCCTTTTGTCCTTCTTCCAGGAGATAAATATTTTTTCGAATTCCTTTTGTGGACATATTAATGCCGAGCTCACAAAAATAAACACTATAACATATTCACCATCCATAATTACCTCCTTTTGGTTTGAAGTTTTATAGGTATTCCTAGAACTCAGTTCATTAATTTGAACATATTTATGGAATAGGTTTAAAAAATTAGATGCCTTTGTAAAACCTTTTATAATTCAGAAAATTTCCTTTTTCCTTTGCTTATCGAAAATAGCTTTTAAGCAACCTGCTTCAACTTCGGAAGGGTTCTAACGTTTACAAAGGATTAAATTGATCAATTTAGCATTTCTTAAAATCAATGAAAAATGCAGATTACTTATATATTAATTCACTTCAAGATAAGAATTAGGGAATCATTCCTAATTCACAAAGATAAGCACAAAGATAAGATAAAATATCAACTCTAAAATCTATTATCCTATTTGGATTGTTAATTATAGGATAATGATAGGAAATCAATAATTTTTTCCTTCATTTTGTTAGTATTTGTAACGCTCTATGGAAATTAACCCTAGTTAAATTGGCATCGGGGTGCCGTGCAAAATTTAGCGCCCTTATAAAGCCAAATTTAATAACAATTATCATTTCCACTCAATTACTTGGAATTGCCCCCAAGCTTGCCCAAGCCATAGCTTGCCCCCAAGAGCGGGAAGCTCCAAGGTGCCGTGCACCCCTGGAAGTTAATGATAGGAAGGCTATAACTTACATTTAAAATATAATCATGTTATCTTTCTTGCAGCTCCTGAAGGTCATTTAATCCGTTTGGATTTTCGCGATTGGTTCGTATTGGAAGATAGTGCGAACTGTAAGAACGACTACTTGGAAGTACGTGATGGAGCTCATGGGTTCAATAAGATCCTTGAAACACCATTTTGTGGCTCAAAATTTCCACCTATGATCACATCATCTGGTAGACATCTCTGGATACATTTCAGATCCGACGAGAATATCGAATATAAAGGTTTTAAAGCTGTATACGAGTACATAGCAAGACCAACTTCATGTAAGTAAATGTCTAAGTAATTCGATTCAGAAGAACATTGATATAACTTGAAATAGTCTAAAAATATAATTGATGCCACACGGTTTGAAATAAAAATTCTTTTACTTAGAACTCACACGGAAAAAAGGCAATAAAAGCCGTAGTTTTTGTAGCTGCTATGAGGTACTTACGTACAGGTATTTACGTAGGTATTTAAGCCTCATTTATCTGAACCAAATGATTTGTCATTTAAAACATTTGTTATTTAAAATAATTTGATGATTGGAAAAGATTACGTATGTATTGTTTATGTATTTATACAAAATTATACAAAAGCGTTTTGTATTTATTGTGGAATCCTTAATATGAAATTTTGTCTTAAATTCAAATCTACTTGTGATAGACTTTCACTCGCGACGCTGGTAATAGGGAGTCCTAGCAATAGTCACAAATATCTTATGGTGCAACAAATATCTTATTACGTCAGAATGAAATATCCTCCGGAAACGTGATTCTCGAGCTCTAGATCCTTTTAACCTCAGTGGTTTACTGTGGACACGAGGAGCCAGGATTCTTGTGAGTTGCCCAGAGTTTCGCGATATTGCGGGCAGCTTAATTAAACTTACTGCTAATTAATAAAACAGCATTAACGTTTTAACAAAATACATCTAGCTATTGTAAACACATGCAATAGAACAGTATAGAATATATGAAAACGTAATACGTAAACGTCTTCATACATTTTAATTATATTTATGTCTTATCTTATTAACTGGCGTTTCCCCAGTGCCCTGGTGTTGCAAGGAATTTATTAATTTAATTTGACGTAACATGCTATGTTACATGCTATTACATTTTAAACGTTTTATTCAATACTTAGAATAATTTTTTTTAATAATTTAAATTTTATGAATTAAAACTCACCACCGTTTTCACCGCCAATATTAAAAAAACAATTATTCTGTCTCACATTTCATATTTCTTCCTGTTATGTATAAACTAATAATATCTGTAAGTAAAACGTAGAGTACAATTCAGTTTCATATGCTAATTTTTTTATTAGTTTCCACACCAGAAATGAGGCCATGCGTGATAGAAGTAAGCGGGGATGAAGGTTTTCCAAAGACAGGTGATATTAGTAATGATACATGGGCCTTCAGTAGGAACAACGGCTTACCAATTGATTGTATATGGAACATCACGGTCAAAGATGGTTGGAGGGTAAATATAACCAATTTATTTATATTTTAAAAATGTGTACTTCAGTTGTGTACTTCATTTTATATTTCTTTTCCTTTGCAATAATATCAGTCAATTATATTAAGTATCTTCAGAAATTTTTATCGCGGCATATGTTGAGAACGCTATGTACCGCGTTGTTATATGAAAAGAACTTCGATTGGAATATTTAATACATCGAGTCCACGAATTATTTTTTTATTAACTTCAATAGTTTTTAAAAAAACTAACTTCATAATAAACACTTAGAAAGCAAGTTCTACTTAGAAAGCACTGGCATAGTTTTCTACATTCAAGTAAGCAGCAAGAGAATATTGCACGCAATGTACTACGCAATGCATTGGCCCGCCGAAGGAATAGGATCCAAAAATATGCAGTCAGTCGCATGTTTCATTGTTCTTCATGCGTCGAGCCAGTTCAAATAGTATATATGCATAAACAACAAACGAAAAAATATGTACAAACGAAAATATGCATGAATATCGCGATCTGCATACCGCGTCGCACGTGTCGAATGAAAAGCGATGATGATTTCGTTTTTTATAAATAGCGTACCGTTTTCTAAGAAATACAGATACAAAAATGATGAGAGCATTGTAATTGTTCTGCATTGTTGAATTGAACGTTAATGAATGAAAATCTATTTGATTTATAGAGAGGTAATTTATAACATGTATCTGGATATAATATAGATAGATAGATAAAACCTTTATTCGCATACAAAAAACAAAAATAATTCATATATAAACTTATAAACAATAAACCATAACCATTAAACTAATCTTATCCTTAAATGTCATCGGTAGAAGGCTAGGCTTTTATTTATATCTTAACACTTCTCATTCATTATCAATTTACTCCATTTATTTTCTTTTTTTTTATTTCTTCCAAAATCCTCTTCATTAACTCTAATCCTTTTTCCTCCGTCCTTAAACTTAGTTTCC